>JARFXV010000061.1:1290000-1461688 GCA_031761425.1 Cosmopolites sordidus
TGGAGGTTAATAAAAAACGAATAGCTTTCACAAAAATTACTATAGAAAATACCATCATCTTAGTTAAAGTAAATGGTCAACATTCAAAACCCTTCAAAGCAAGATCGGGCATCAGGCAAGGAAACCCGTTGTCTGCCTGCCTGTTTAATCTAGTGTTGGAAACTGTGCTGAGGAGAAGTCAGATGTATCGAACAGGACTAATATATGACAAAAAACACCAATGTTTAGCCTTCGCCGATGATGTATCAATTAGAACACGAGATTTGGGAGAAATGAAAAATATATCTCAAAGATTAACGAGACAAGCAGGAAGATTGTGCGAAGCGTGCAAGGAAGTGCTGAAAATTAAAGTAGACACTGCACTTCGAAAGGGTTGATCATTTTTACCTTGTTATCTTGGTTCAACTATCACAGACAAACATGGAATGGAAGCGGAGGTTAAGGCCAGAATAGCAAAAGGAAATAAATGTGCAGAAAGTAGCTACAGGAAGTGGAGGTGCATTTGGCCAGAATGAGCGTGACACAGTGGGAAAGAAGGGCAAGGAATAGAGTGGTTTGGCGACAGATTGTAAACCAAGCCAAAGGCCTGTAGAGCTGTACATATTTAATTTTGCATTGGATTTTTAGTTTTAGTGATCAATGCGATATCATCTATACATAACAGGGGGTATAATTGGATGAAAAGTATATTTTTATAATCTACAAAAGTGTCTTCTATTTTTCCTTTGTCATTTTTACCTGTAAGTAAACTTACTAGAATGAATTATAAAGCCAGGGCTGTCACCTTATTTTATTCCTCTTTTGATTTCGATTTCGTGTTCAGATCTAAAGCTATTAATTTGTACTTTTGCTATTATAACGTGGGTGCATATGTTTGAAACGATATTAATATCTCTTTTTATTATCATTACCACCAGGACTTTCCTGATTTATTTTTATATGTCATATCGAAGTACTGCATAGTTGTTCTACATTATTGTGTTTTGCCGTCTGTCTACAGTAAATGCTACCTATGCTATTTAGTTTATCAGATACTGTATGTAATATTTTTCCAGGAATCTCAATTATTTTGATATATAGCTTATTGTCTGCTTTGTTACACTTGCCTTTTTTCATAAACGATATTCAGTGTTTTCGAAGCCACACAAACACAGCTGCTTCAGACAGCTGTTTGAACGATTTGCAAATGTACCTGTATAATAACAAATGTACCAGCAAAAAAATCTTACTGGTGGTATTACCATAAATAATCGCGTTAAAAAATTCTCATACTATGCTCGTAACGAAATACTATAAATATTTTCATCAACACACATCTGCTTGTCCTTAATTATAATCAACGCACTGAAGAAAATGAGCTATTATTATCGTAACATTCGGAAGAATAGCGTCAATTAGGCCGCAAGAGGTCTAAAAGGACAATTTTGTGTTATTTATAATGTTTCAATTTTATCAACTATATACATTATAACCATCATTATATATATATATATATATATATATATATATATATATATATATATATATATATATATATATATATATATATATGTAGTATTAGATAGTCTTGGACTGCGTCCAATGAGACAACAGTAGTTGAGTGTCATCACACACCCAACCGTTAGGTTCCACAATCTCATGTGGAACACACAACAACCTGCGTCTCCGCCTAAATGAACATTTTTGTTGGTTTGCTTGACCGGGAAGGAGCCCCACCTATCCCTTCAACTGGATGACATATGTTTCATCTCTCGAGGTTCAGACTCATCAGGGCGCCGACATACACCATACCATCAAGAATAGGGAGACCCTATCCACAGCCAACAACCCATGTTTTCGCCGACTTCCCGTCGGATGGCGTATATATGTAGTATTAGATTTTCTTCGACTGCGTCCAATGAGACAACAGTAGCTGAGTGTCATCACACACCCAACCGTTGGGTTCCACAATCTCATGTGGAACACACAACAACCTGCGTCTCCGCCTAAATGAACATTTTTGTTGGTTGCTTGACCGGGAAGGAGCCCCACCTATCCCTTCAACTGGATGACATATGTTTCGTCTCTCGAGGTTCAGACTCATCAGGGCGCCGACATACACCATACCATCAAGAATAGGGAGACCCTATCCACAGCCAACAACCCATGTTTTCGCCGACTTCCCGTCGGATGGCGTATATATGTAGTATTAGATTTTCTTCGACTGCGTCCAATGAGACAACAGTAGCTGAGTGTCATCACACACCCAACCGTTGGGTTCCACAATCTCATGTGGAACACACAACAACCTGCGTCTCCGCCTAAATGAACATTTTTGTTGGTTGCTTGACCGGGAAGCAGCCCCACCTATCCCTTCAACTGGATGACATATGTTTCGTCTCTCGAGGTTCAGACTCATCAGGGCGCCGACATACACCATACCATCAAGAATAGGGAGACCCTATCCACAGCCAACAACCCATGTTTTCGCCGACTTCCCGTCGGAAGGCGTATATATGTAGTATTCATTTAGGCGGGGACGCAGGTTGTTGTGTTCCACATGAGATTGTGGAACCCAACGGTTGGGTGTGTGATGACACTCAGCTACTGTTGTCTCATTGGACGCAGTCCAAGAAAATCTAATACTACATATATACGCCATCCGACCGCAAGTCGGCGAAAACATGGGTTG
Organism: Cosmopolites sordidus; assembly: GCA_031761425.1. Taxonomy (NCBI): domain Eukaryota; kingdom Metazoa; phylum Arthropoda; class Insecta; order Coleoptera; family Curculionidae; genus Cosmopolites; species Cosmopolites sordidus. The sequence goes on from JARFXV010000061.1 coordinate 1,292,672, forward strand.
TTGGCTATGGATAGGGTCTCCCTATTCTTGATGGTATGGTGTATGTCGGCGTCCTGATGAGTCTGAACCTCGAGAGACGAAACATATGTCATCCAGTTGAAGGGATAGGTGGGGCTCCTTTCCGGTCAAGCAACCAACAAAAATGTTCATATATATATATATATATATATATATATATATATATATATATATATATATATATATATATATATATATATATATATATAATTTTGCCAGTGTTTTATGTAACGTCCGACCACCAGCTTTTAGCATTTCGACAGTTGCCTCAAAGAACAAAAAGTACCGGACTTATGGAACAATGCAGAAGTGATCCTTTTACATAAAAAAGGAGCACAGGAAGATTTAAAGAACTACCGTCCAATAAGCCTCCTATCAGTGATGTACAAAGTTTTCACTAAGATAATTTCTAAAAGAATATTAAAAAAACTGAATGACGCACAACCAAGAGAACAAGCAGGATTCAGAAGTGGATTCAGTACAATGGATCACATCCAGGTTGTACAGCAGGTCATAGAAAGGCACAACGAATACACCATGCCACTGTGCTTGGCTTTTATCGACTACGAAAAAGCATTTGATTCCGTCTCAAAGCATGCGATAATGGATGCACTGCTTAGCCAAGGTGTAGAGAGAGCCTATGTAAACCTATTAGAATCGATATATGATGGAGCTACAGCCACAATTCACCTTGATGATCTTGAAGTGGGAATTAATATAGAACGAGGTGTACGGCAGGGTGACGCAATATCGCCTATTCTTTTCTCGGCTGGCCTTGAAGAAGTATTCCGTAAACTGGATTGGGAACAGGATGGTGTAAAGATCAATGGTGCAAACTTAAACCATCTTAGATTTGCAGATGATATTATTCTCATTTCACAAGACCCAGAGGAGCTGCAAAGACGCATACAAGAACTGCAAAGGGCTGGCGAACCATTTGGCTTGAAAATAAACCTGAAAAAGAGTAAGGTTATGTTCAATAACTTCGCTCAGGACAGAAGAATTTCAGTTCTAGGAAGGGATTTAGAGATTGTGGACAGCTTTATATATCTTGGGCAGAGGATTTCCATGGAGGGGAATACCGCCCGGGAGGTGGAACGGCGTGTTAAATGTGGCTGGCAGGCATTTGGTAGGCTCAACATAGTGTTTAAGAGCAGACTCCCACTTTGCCTGAAAAGAAAAGTATTCGATCAGTGCGTTCTACCCGTTATGACATACGGAAGTGAAACCTGGACACTCACATCGCAATCAATTCAAAAACTTCGGGTGGCACAGAGGGGAATGGAAAGATGTATGCTTGGCATTACAAGACGAGACAGAAAGTCCTGCGCATGGATCAGGGAACAAACAAAAGTCTGTGACATCATTGGAAGAGTAAAACAGTTGAAATGGAGATGGGCAGGCCATATAGCGAGGCGATGGGACGACAGATGGACCAAGGCAATCCTGGAGTGGATACCGCTTGATCGCAAACGTCCGCGAAGAAGACCGAAAGCACGATGGATTGATGACATCGTTAAGTATATTGGACCCTTCATCCTGCAGTGGATCGATGCGGGCTGATGATGATATATATATATATATATATATATATATATATATATATATATATATATATATATATATATATATATATATATATATACAAATTAAATAAAAATATTTTTTGTATTACTTAGAAAACTGTAAAGGAGGCGTCCGTAGGTTGGGACAGTACTATTTCTCAATTTTTTTCCACTATCGACACCAATAAAGATGTTTATTCATTACGAGCAAACTTTACATATGAGTAAGTTTTGCTAGCTCGTGTTCCTTGTGTATGAGCCGAAGCAAGCCAACAAATTTGTGAAAAAAAAATGTTTTCGAACATTTCCCATAAGTGAGAAAAGTGAGAAAAGTTTTTTCATCGGTAGGAAAAGGATATAACATTTATACCATAGTTTTTTGTCTCTTTTATAGTCTTGAATGAATTTTGACCATATCTTGCATAGGGAAAAAAATCATGTTATTTCAAAATGGCCACAATATACTTAATTTGGGACAGTTGAGGCACGTAGGTTGGAACACTAAGTTCTCATGAACACTATGTTCTCATATTTTCTCGAATCTTCTAGAATATTCTATCGAATTATATCGAATTTTCTAGAATATTCTCTATAAGATCCTATCAGAAGAATGACACGGAACATTCTAGAATATTCGATAGGATCAATGACATTCGAAATCTTTCGAGAACATTCCAGAATCGTAAACAAGGCGAATCTTTTTTTCTTCTTCATTTAGGTTTTTCGCCACCATGTAAAACTCAAAAAATATTAAAAATATCTGTTTTATGTAAATAAAGAAATTAATATAATTTATTTTTAGATTCGTTTTGAAAACGGGAGAAGAATACTTCCCGAAACGTTAACGTTAAAAGTTTGTATATTTTTTTAGAACATTTTTATCTTTGTAAAATTTTGTTGGTTAGGCAAATTTATTACAAAAAAGAATCACTGAGGAATTTGTCTCCGCTTGGTTTTTTGTTTTTACCCAGTGATTCTTTATTTACATAAGAACAGATATTTTTGATATTTTTTGAGTTTTAGATTGTGGCAAAAACCCCAAATAAAGAAAAAATATATGAACACGCCACAATCATTCAGGCATTACTTAAGTCCAATCTTTGATGTTCTATCCCCACCACTGCACACTTCTTCACGGCCAGCTGGGGTAGATAAGGAGCCTCACTTCCGCTCTGATGCCAGTTCAATTTTTGCCCAGTGAAGAAGTGAAAACAAAAAAACAATAATGAAACAAAAGAAAAAAAAAGTGAAAGGTGGTTATTCAAAAGAGCAGATAAGCTATTTCTTGAATTTTTAACAAACAGCGTAAAAATGACAAGCCGTGAAGCCGTATTGCATCGTATTCGACGCCAAAGATTGTACATTTTTTTATTCATTTTAATTCACAAATTTTTAATATTTTTGTTTTTTGATTCCATGGGTGTTCAATGACGAACAAGAAGAAGGTTTGGTCGAATATCTTGTGCGACGCTATCGTATCTATTACGGCTTAAGCCTAACAGAATTGAAACAATTTGCCTTTGAATTTGCGCGCAAACTGAATATCGAAAATCCAGCATCATGGGATGCTGATAAAATGGCTGAAAAATCTTGGTACGGCTTCATGCTGCGGCAAAAAACTCTCTTTGCGTACGCCCGAACAAAATACGCCCTTGCAGAAAAAGCTTTCTGCAAGGAAAATGTCGACCCATTTTGAGTGTGCTTTTCGATTTGTATCATTCTCACGAAAGAAATCGGTCAAGCTGCTGCACAAGAACGTGGCGCTTGCCGGAAATTCTATACCGCCTTTCTTTATTTTCCCGACAAAGAATATGCTAAGCTGTATAGATAATGTCTCATCAGGAAATGATGCCGCCTGCAATGAATCTGACTGGATGCAGCAGAAAGAATTTATCAAATATATGAAGCATTTTATCAAACACAGCCACTCATCGATAGGCAAACCGATTCTAGATCAATTCTTCTATTGGAATCTTTGGTATGAAACGCTAAACTTGAAGAGATTTACCACTAAACACCAAATCACTTTTTTGAACTGCTTTAATCAGGAGATTAAATCATCTCCTGATGATGCTAACATGGTTAGCGAAACGTGCGCCGAGCAGTTCAAAAAAAGTGATTTGGTGTTTAGTGGTAAATCACTTCAAGTTTAGTAAACTGATACTACTTCTTCTTAATAATCATACGTCTCACTTATCTATTCAAGCAATCGACTTGGCATTGGAAAAAGGCGTTCATAAGCTTTCTGTTCCACCTCATTGTTCCCACAAAATGTATCTATTGGATGTTTTAGTTTATGGTCCAGCCAAAGCATACTACAAGACCGAATGTGGCGGTTGGCAAAAGTCTAATGTTGTAAAGGCATTGGATATTCTACACCTACTTAGCCTTGACTTCAAAGAACATCAAGTCTGACTTTTCGAAAACGGGCATCTTTCCATTCAATCAAAACGTTTGCAAGAAGAACAGCGGCGTATTATTTTTATGGGTGTTGCTGTACATGAAAGTAAAGAGCCATCAACATCAAGTGCAATAGAACAATCATTATCACTTTCATCAAGCCTTTCCTCAGTTTTGTCTAGAGTTGGACTAGTTAGATCAGCAACACCTTTGAAAAAGTCCGACCGCGGGCGTAAGCCAATGAAAAGCATCATTCTCACTTCATCAGAAAATGTTACCGAAAAGCAAGCAAAAGAAGCAGTGCAAAAAAGCGACGACAATCAACACGCCAGCAAGCTGCAGCCTGGCAAGAAACGCCAGCCAAAAAACGAAGCCAAACCATTACGAAGACTGCCAAACCAGTGCGAAAGTTATCGTCGTCGTCGTCGAATATTTATTTTTATATGATTTGCATGAGAAATTTGGCAGCCAAATTAACTCGCGGCAATTCCAAGTGCCAACGACCATTTCAAATGACTCGCAGCTACTATACCTGTCAAAATTGCAACTCTGACGAAGACCATCATGTATTTGATTTTCTTTATTCTGTTTTCTATGGCCTATTAAATAAATAAATCGACTTTAAACGTTGAAAAGCTTGCGTTGTTATTTGACTTTTTGAACCCTTTTGTGCATTTCTACAACTGCCCCAACCTACGGACCGCAATTTTTTTTTGCTAAAATTCACGTGTTCAAAAAATTGCCAATAACCTTTTTATTTTTGAAGCTATTAAATAATTTTCTTTGACAAAAGTGTAGCCAAAGTTATCGCCAAAAAACAAAACCTGTCCCAACCTACGAACGTCTCCCTTACTATTCTGATTTCATTACATTTTTAATCTCGAAATTTCATAACTTTTTCGACTATTTTCAAGTGTTGTTCGCTTCGAGTGAAGAGTCCAACTTATAGTTGTAAAATATTGAACAAAAAATTTGGATTCCTTTGTTTATTACCAATAAATCATTCACAATATTTTTTGCCTGTGTGAAAAATAGGTCCAAAAGCTCCAACTTGTCGGGCAACACTTCGAGTACTTCTGGTAGAATCCTGTTCAACAAGATGTAAACTTTGTTTCGACTTCAGGGCCGATTTCTGGTTCTCGCCCATATTTTTGAAATTTTGAACCCACGCTACTCATACCCGCGGGCCTTTCGGGGTATTGTTGGCACTAAATTCGCTTAGCTCCTTTGGAATTTTCGAGAGGATCGCCGTAAATTAGAAGCGTATTCTATTATACCATACAGAATATATTTTTGGTTATAAATAGAATGAAAATACACAGTGGGTAAGTGGAGAATATTAAAAACAAGGAAAAATTTTTTCCTAGGAGTATTCTCCACTTGCCCACCGAGTATTTTCATGCATATCTGGTACCTGAATATAGGGCCTGGGTTTGTGTCCGAACGGTTTCTATGCTGCTTTCATCCGATTAATATGGTCAGCACCCTGGTCAATCCTTCAATTGCTTTCGAACGTATAACACGAAGCCCGACTGATAACGGCTTAAAGCCAGAAACCGGTCTCGGGAGATGCTTCTTGGCGTTTGATGGCGACTGAAGGATTGAGAATTTTACATGGAACACAGGAAAAAAATCCTTGTCTTTTTAATATTTTTATAAATAGAACTTAAATGCACGGACTGAAACACTGAAATAATTTTTGTCGCAATTTTGAAATAACAATCTTTGTCGTGGCGATATTCCGACATTGCTACATGCTTCAGGGCTGATCTAGGGCATGATTCTTAATAAAAGAAAATGTTTTAACAGTGTTCATTAGTATATTTGTAGTATTCGTTAAATAATAACCTATTAATATTTGCGAAATTTGCTTTTTTGCATATTTGTCTACTCTATTTCGAAACTCTATTTTGAACTCTGTTCTCTATTTTGAAGTCAAAATATTTCCAGCTTTATAGGGTAAAAAATATGAGCGAGTTAATTCCCCACAAACTAGATAGCAAGCGCCCTCTAAGAACTAGGCTCAAACTAGTAGCAAATTCAAATTTGTCACCTTTGAAAACGCAACTCCCCCGATTTTAAAACACATGATATCTTCAACCGTTTTTAAATTATCTCAATTTTTCGAAAATTTAGTTTTACTTTCAACACCCTGTATCTTTTTAATAACTAACATTTGTCAACATATTTATTGACTAAGTCCTCTTATTGTGATCTCTACAATCATCAGTTGCTCTATGGCGCATAAGTTATGGGCCACCCTGTATGTATATATATATATATATATATATATATATATATATATATATATATATATATATATATATATATATATATATATATATATATATATACGTTCCCAAGGGTTAGGAATGTATACAAAAAGCCACGTTTAATCCTGAGAATATTAAGAAAATTACAGAAATAAATTACCACTCCAATCGGCGATCACGATGGATTTTTATGACGATTTTGTCGAAGGTAGCGGCTTGTGGGCGTCTCGAGCATTCATAATCTGCAATGGATGTATGAAAGTGTTTAAATTCAACAGCCCATTTTTTACCGTCCAAAACGAAGAAGAAAAATCCTTTAAAATATTATCTAACGCTTTTTATATGTTTTATCCATTTTTCAAAACAATATCAAAACTTATTTGCTTTACTCAATCGCCACAAACAACTAACCAAACGCAGGCATATGAAACTTCGCAGCACAACATCTAAAGTTGGGTCCACATCAAAAAAATTTGCGTTGTGCGGGCTGGCTGTATGTGGTTGTGTGGCAATGTAGATCCTCTGATATACAAGGTCACACACAAATATTTTCGCCGCACGCCACGCACACGAACCATCTGTTGTCAGTTTTCTCGCGAACGAAGGAATTTGCGGTGCAGAAGATTTGTGTGTGGACGCATTATTGACGTGAAATTAATGTTTTTAGTTTCAAAAAGATTCCTACGTGACGTGGCTATATTGAAATTTATTATTTAGTAATGTCCCAGAATATTATTGCGTCGAAGAAGAAGTGTGCAGCATTCATAATAATGAATAATGTTATCTAGAAAAAGGAAAAAAAATTGCAAGGAAAAGCGTTATTGGATGAAGCATTTGTATCAAAACAGAAAAGTATAAACTACTAATTTTGTTTGTTATATATAATTCTATAGTTCACACTGTATGTTATCTTTAAGGTAATAAAAAACAGGATATAGTTTGACGAAAATACTCAACCTTCTTTTTCACTATCAGTTTTGCTGCAACTTAAAGTCAAATCTATTTCTTTTAAATACCATATAGTCGAAATGTATAATGCTCTTTGTGATATAGAATGTTATTAATATTTAAAAAAGGCCTAAAATAAATTTCGGGACGATCCATTCACATCATAATAAGTAGATTCAAATTAGTATATAAATAAAACATAAACCTCTATAATATAAACATTAGTAAATACTAAATTATTTATAATTAAACTTTTATAGGCACTCTACTAAAGGAAACACGACTGAAATATTTCTACTACATATAGACAACAATATTTTTTTAAACTTCGCACAAATTCTCAGTTAAATTCTTCTTCAGTTCACTGCTGTTGTGTTTCGTGAGTAAGTGTATGGTTGTTTTTTAAGGATCTTTTATTCTTTTTTAATCGCATTATTTTGAAATTTAATAACTATAGTTGTCTTATAGATCATGCTCATTATCATTTTTTTTTTATTTGGGTCTTGGTTTTATTTGGTTTCGCCAGTATCTAAAAACCCAAATAAAGGGAAAAAAAATATATGAACACGCCACAATCATTCAGACATTACTCATTATCATGTCAAACCAATTTTTTTTCTTTTTAATTTATTTGATATTTCTCTATATGGTCCATAGAAAAATCATCTTTATTTTTTCTGCCTAAATATTCTGTAAGCTCAGTGGTCACATTGTACGAAGCCTGGAGAATATTAAGCCTGCGGCATTCCAATTTTTTGCATTTATTCTATAACATCTGATCTTGTTATTATAAAATGAATAGGTTATAATTATTTTAAGCATAGTTTGATTAACTTCTAATAACTTAAAGGTAATACGAGGGTGAATCAAATATAAACCGGAATTTTACAATTACTTTCTTCAGCCGACCACGGCCGAGCTGGCAGTTTAGGTCATTACAGTGCAATGTATTACGAGTGGAGGAAACGCTCGGTGAGCTCTTTCACTCGGCTCAATTTTGAATCAAAGAAAGCGTTAAACTATCCGAAATATTAACTCGGTGAAGGTTCAGTATGGGGACGATACCCTGTCGTAAGACCGAAGTGTTTGGTTGGGTTAAGAAGTTTACTAGTGGAAGAGAAAGTGACCTTATCGAAGGTGACCGGCAGCTCACTATTCATGAAATCGCTTTAAAGGTGGATATTAGCTTTGGAAGTGCTCAAACAATCATCACAAATTATCTTGGCTTCAATAAAATCTGTGCCAGATGGGTTCTGTTTTGACCAAGGAGAAACTGGAGGAAATGCATTGGGAAATCCTTGAACACTCCCATGCAGCCCAGATTTATCGCCCTGTGATTATTTTTTGTTTGCGCTCTGGCATCGTTTGCTATAACGATCAAAATGTTTAAGACTTCATGCGCATTTGGCTGACCCAAACTCACAGTTTCTACGAGCAAGAAATTCACAAGCTTCCAAACCGCCGGGAAAAATGTGTATAACGTGGAGGAGATTATCTCGAAAAATCATCAATAGTTTTAGTGTATTATTTTATAAATAATAAATATGTATAAAACAATTCCAGTTTATATTTGATCCTCCTCGTAAAGATTTCTGAGTGCTATTTACCCTACCTAAAAGAGGTAAGTTTGGTAAGTTTCTCTCGAGACTACTCTTCATTATTTCTCGTTCATATTCTTTTTCCATCATGAAAAGTTTATAATAACAGAATTTAAAAAGATGTAATATAGTATTAGTATTAACCATATTAAATTATTTTCCCTAACTTTTCTAACTCCAACAAAGTTTTCCTTTTTTTTTCAATATCTGTGGATTTATTAAAAAAAGACAAATTTAAATAAACTGGCTGGTTAATAAGTATTAGCACGTTAACCTTTCAAGTATTACAGCTAAATAAATTTGTCAAATGGAAACCGGTAATTTACCCAAAGAAGTAATAAAATTACAAGAATTTATAAATTCGTTAATTCGTGTTGTAATAATGTTTTTAGCTAGTGTCTTGTTACGTTCAATCCGGTGGTATCAGTCGAGAACGTCCTTAAATAATTTACTTTCAATATAATTTTAAGTTTTAGGGATAGCAAATTGTCATAGAAAACCAGATCAGGTAAATAGAATGGATAGTTTTATTAATGAACGCTTAATCTTGAGAGAGGGTAATCTTATTCGGTGCAGCAACGTCTAATTTATTTTATCTTTTATATGAGGGTTGCTATTTATGTATCCGGAATTAGCAACGATGGTGTTGCTAGCCGCAATGTAACATATATATCGTAAAGTTTGACATTGTTGACTGTATATGTACTCAGAACGTTTTGTCATACGGATGCTATTTGTGTTGTTTACTGGCTTGAACATTTTATTTCATTCAAAAAATGGAATTAACTCGTGAGCAGTTTTGTGCGATGATTTACTATGACTTTCGACGTGGAATATCTCAACAACAGTGCATCGATCAACTCACTTCACCTTTTGGCGATGAAGCACCATCTATATCACTGGTTTAATGAATTCAATCCTGGCTGTCGTTCGCTCACGGACGAATTTAAAGAAGGTCCTCCAAAATCGGTTGTGCCAGAAAACATCGATACTGTACGGGAACTGATAAAGCAAGATGATCATGTGACATACCATGAGATTGAGGTATCCTTGGGCATTAGTATGATAAGCATACACAAGATTTTACGTAAGCATTTAGCCATGAAAAAGATTTGTGAGCGTTGGATTCCGTATAATTTGACAATCGCTCAAAAAAAGGCTAGTGTCGATTAGTGCAAAGAAATGCTCAAAAATTAAATCGTGGTGCATCAAAAGCCGTGTATAACGTTACACAGGTGACGATTTTAGGATGATGACAATGCACACATGGTGCACAGGTGATGATGCATATGAGCCCGAAAGTTAACAGCAGTCGACTGTATGGGTCTTTCAAAATGAGCCAAACCCAACAAAAGCTGTTCGCGCAAGAAGCAGTTCGAAGCTAATCGTTACCTGTTTTTTTGGGGATAAATGGGTATATGGCTACAGTGCCACTAGAGAATCATAAAGCAATCAAGTCTGAATGGTACTTAACCGTTTGTTTATCAGGAGTCTTTGAAGAAATAAGAAGAAACAACCAGCGACGCAGGTTCATTCTGCACCCTACAACGCGAACTCTCACACATCGGTCTGAAGAACTCAATATTTGATCGGTCAAAACATCGAATTGATGGGTCATCCGCCGTATAGTGCTAATTTGACCCAATAATTTCTTTTTGTACCCGTCCGTGAAGAATAAACTACGTGGTCAACGATTTTCGACGCCGGAAAAAGCGGTCGGTTTAAAATACGTGTTTTGGAAATTCCTCAATCGGAGAGGAGAAAGTGGTATGAAACTTGGTTCAAACGTATGCAAAAGTATCTCGATCATGACGGAGAACATTTTGAAAAACAATAAAACGATTTTCAATGATAAATATTTATTTTTATTTATTACTAGCTGCCCGGACAGACTTCGTTCTGTCAAAAATTAATAGTAAAAATTAAATAACTATTCCCCAGTGATCACGTTATTTATGTCTCAATAATAAACGACGATTATTTACAAAAATAAGTTTTCTATTTCGTAGACTGCAATAGTTTATAAACTTGATGATAATCATTCTAATACTTTATGGTATACAATATTTTTTGTTTGGTTACCTGGCGTGTAAACAAATAAAGCTGACGGTTTCCCAAGGCGAGAGCAGGCAATTTACAACTGTCCATGAGAGAAGCATGGGTTTTCAAGATTAACTCCGCAAAAGACGGACCCTGTGATTCATTTATGGTCATTGCGAAAGCCAGCCGCACTGGAAATTGCAGTCGTTTAAATTCAGATGGTACGTCAGTTGGTATGATTGGGATGCGGGGTATCAACACTCCCTGATATTTTCCTTTTAGAATCGTTGCTTCGATTATTTTGTTAAGTCAATTTTTCACTGATAGCCGGGTGCCGTTACAAAGACGCGATGGGTTAATATTTCGTAACATTATGACTACCGATCCTACTTTCAATTGAAGATTATGGGGTGGCAATACTGGCAAATCCAATGAGGTTCAAAATTCTGGTGGATAGTTGACATCATCTTGATTAGTTGCGCAATCAACTGATTTGTATGTCTTTAATTCACCAGCAATTTCATTTTGAATTTTGAAGTTTATTTCATTTATATCCGTGTTTTTGGCAGCTAATATAGCACGTTCACTCAACCAAAAATGATCTTTGTAATTTTGAGCGACGTTTGGAAACACCTTTTATATGAGCTCGGTTGTTGTTTCAGTAAACTGACAAAAATAGACAGGAAATGTAATGCAGCCAGTCGAATCATCAACAGGGGTTTTGTCATTACCAAGGTCAATGAGTTGGTTAGAAAATATTTCTCCAGATCGATCATTTTGCAATTCGACACGCATATTCTTACTTAAATTTAGTATCTTGACGTATTTCCACAAAATGGAGGACTTTAAATATACATTGAGTTCATCCGCTGACATTGACCGTGGAATCACTGGTAATGTTTGACGGAAATCTCCTGCTAATAAAATCATCGCTCCGCCAAATCGGTTTTGATTGTTTCGCCGATCTTTCATAGTTCTGTTTAATGCCTCCAAAGACTTTTTATGTGCCATCGTACATTCATTCCACACTATCAACTTACATTGCTGCAAAACCTTTGTTTTTTAAACCTTTTAGTTTTATTGCTTTGAATATTCAATGGTAATTTTAGCGCTGAATGGGCTGTTCGACCGCCTTCCAATAATGTGGCTGCAATACCAGATGAAGCAAGTGCGAGTGCAATTTCATTTTGTGAGCGAATTGTTGCTAAAATCAATGAAATCAAAAAAGTCTTTCCTGTACCACCTGGAGCATCCAAAAAGTAAATTCCTCCAGTTCCATCATTTACAACTTTCAGTGAATTAAAGACATATTTTTGTTGTTGGTTCTACAGCGGAACATTTATTCTAACTGATTTCCTTAAAGCATCGAGATCATACCGTTTTTCCTGTCGCAACTCTTGATTAAAAGCGTCATGCATTGGGCGATTAGGCACGGCCATGCCTAATTGAGATAGTACTTTGTTTGACATCATCAAGCACATGTCTTCAATTATTATCAATGCCTCGTTGTACATTTCTTATGTGTATTGTAAATGCATATTCCCTGTTCTAGTGCGCATTTGATGCAAGATATCGTCATATAGATCATCTTTGTATTTGACCCATAAATCAATTGGTTTTGACGGGAAGCATGTCGATATAATTATAGAAAACAATGTTCGTATTTGCTGAGGTTTTGAAGAAATTACAGCATCACTTAAGGTTTGATCCCAATGGGAATCATTATCCAGCAGTTGCAAAGGCTTGCAGGCTTCTCTGTAAGAGCCACATAATTCCCATTTACAGTTCGTAAATGTTGGAATGATGTTGGGTCCGGACTTATCCGGTGGACTGGTTGGACCTATCTTTCATGAATGCGAAAAGAAAAAATGCGCCAAAATACTTCATTACTGCTAACATAACGGCCTATTTGGTATTGGTTAACTTCATCAATTTTCAGCACTAACTCAGCACTTTCTTTTGTTACATATTTGCAAATGTATTTTATAGATTTGACCGAATGGCATATTTGTTTTGTTTAGATTGACGTTGACAATTTACGTCAACTGTTTGACAGTTAGTTTTTATGTGAAAAGAAAAGTGTTGTTTTTACTATTGTCTACGCATTTTTTTTTATATTAAACTTTCCATGTACCTTAAGGAACATACGAAACAAAAAATTAGCCGAATTGGTCGAGCCGTTCTCGAGTTTTGCGCTTAGCAAATTTCATTTTTATTTATATAGATTTCGGATACATAAATAGCAACACTCGCAGGCATAAAATTTAGATGTTATATTCTAAAGATATTTTATAATGGGCAAATAACATTCCCCAGTGACTATCTACCCATTTGGGATGAATTCCTTGTACACGATCCCCTTAAAATCGTAAAAATAAACGAGCATTGTTTTGACACGCAATTCTTAGATTGCAACCAACACCTCTGTTCTCGGTGCTAAATTAATGAATAAAGTAGGATACTTTCCGTTCGTATAATGATCACGTAAAATCACAGAGCGAATTCTTAAGCTGGGTCCCCATGAATAAAAATTTGCGTTCTGCGGGCTGTATGCGTTGTAGTTATATGGTGTGCGTGCGTGGTAATGTAAACGCACAAAATAAATAGAGAAAAAAATCAGTAAATTGCCGTAAATTTACATTAAGTTTCATCATATTCAAATCAGGAATATTCATTTTCACAGACGCCTGTTCAATTTACATTTTTAAGTTGTAATTTTGTTTTAATTAAGCATGATAAAAAGTTTAACTGTCGATGTCATTGATATGTTGTTAGATATACAAATAATTCTAAATCACTCAAGATTATTTTGATTATCACGCAAGGATATTTTGATAAGACGAAATTATCAATTTATTCGCCTTTTCATTTTATTTTATGTATACATCTGAAGCGAATTTACAATATGGGACAATTGAAGGAATATTTATATTTAAAATTGTCGTAATGTCTCTACGTTATATTGCATATTATGATTTTTAAGCGCACTATACAAATTCAAATATGGATATTCAAAGCGCAATTCAGAAAACTAAAACATGGATATTGAGAAGACTAGCAAACTAACGGGAACAATAAAATCAAGTCCTAAATCAACATGGATGAATCAAACTAAAAACAATCTGAAGAAAATATAGAATAAAGGAAAAAATACACACCGGAAGTTAAATAATATAAAGGAATAACATACACAATTAACGGAAATTCAAAAAGTAGTGTCTATTATTACTGTACACATAAAGCACAAATTCAACACAAGTTAAAAATATTCGGCCATTAAACGTCAAGGAATGTGAGCGCACCATTTTGAAAAAAAAATATTGATTATCGGTGTAGCAACAATGGTATGAAGGAAAGATATGACAATAGAAAATTTGGATGACTCATATCCAAAACATCAAAATCAATATTTTAATATATTTGGCAATCCAATTTTCCAAGTTTTTTCTCATAGATTATTTTTAATTTGAGTCTACATTATTCTATTAACACTATTTTTTCTGTTTCAGAAGACGGCAATTGTTGTCTATAGAGGAAGCTTGGAACTTACCGATATCAGCTGAAATGTCATCTAGACAACAACAACACTCACAGCAGAACCGCAACACAAACCAAAGTTTCCAAAAGCCATATGGACAATCTACCACGACTCCTCAAGGCCCACCACCACCCTATCCCAGTCCAGGTGCAACTTCGGGAAAACGATTTAAGACAGAACAAGAACAGAAGGTGATATCGAGTACAATGCAACCCAGCTATATGCTTACGCAGCAGCAAATTAATTTGCTAAATCATCTACAATCGAACGCACTCACATTAACTCCACCTCAACAAACTCTAATGAGGCAGTTGCAACACCAATACAATTTAATGCAGCAGCATTTAAGGAATCAAAATAGGACACCTACACCCCCTGGAAATACCAAAACAGGATCAACAATACCATATTTGGTTAGTCAAGTATCTCCACTTAACACTAATAAAGGATTTTCATCTACAAGTACTCAAATTAATGTTACATCATCGTCGTTTATGCCAGGACAACAACAAGATTTAGATGTTGAAGAGGAATTAAAGGATTTACTTTCTCAGAAAGATTTAGCAACAACTTTAGCTGAAAACTTGTTGAAGCACTTTGGCTCTGATGAAATTGATACAAAGGAAGAAGCTGATTCCACTATTTCAAATACAAACTCAGCTGCAGGTAAAGTAAATTCGTTTTACATTTCTTTATGTTTCAGTAAACATCTGGTTTGATTTGTAAGTAATGTCGTTTTTTTACATTACTAAAAGTTATACAACTTTGCTCCCGCCGTTTTTTTCGAAACTCAAGGCTTTATTGTAAAAAACTGGTTATACACTTATGATTCCAAGTATTGTCCATCGTTGGCCACTACTTTCTCCCACCTTTCAAGCAGCATTCGAATCCCGCGTCGAAAAAACTGGTCGTCTTTTGAAGCTATCCACGAATCGATCCAATTTTTGACTGGAAGTGCTGGTCAACTAGGCCGTGTGCCATCGATCGAAATACGTGATAGTCAGAGGGAGTAACGTCTGGAGAATATGGCGGGTGGGGTAGGACTTCCCATTTCAACGTTTCCAAGTACGTTTTGGCCACTTTCGCAACATGGGGCCGAGCATTGTTGTGCTGCAAAATCACTTTATCGTGCCTTTCGTTGTATTGCGGCCGTTTGTCTTTCAATGCTCGGCTTAAACGCATTAATTGTGTTCGATAGCGATCCCCTGTAACTGTTTCAGATGGTTTTAACAGGTCATAATACACTGCACCGAGCTGATCCCACCAAATAGTGAATATAAACCCCACAATCCCACAATAGTGAATAGTGATATCCTCATGATTTTCGACGCTTGGAGTTATCGTAATAAACCAATTTTTCGTATTCAGTCACAATGCGATGCTGAAATCCCTTCTGTTTTTGCCTTTCAAGCAACTGTTCACAAGCATACAAACAGCGTTCAACTTCTCTCGGTTTCATCTCGTAAGGCACCCAACGTCCTTGCTTCTGAGCCATTCCCAGGTCTTTGAAGCATTTTGAAATTGCTTGTTGCGTCACTCCCAATGATCTTGCCAACTCTTCTGGACTTTGTCACGAGTATTCATTAAGCAATGCCTCTAATTCTTCATCTTCAAAAACTTTCGCTCTTCCACCGCTATGCCGGTCGTCGGCGTGAAAATCACCGCTCTTGAAGCGTTGAAACAACTCACGGCACGTTCTTTTACTCATAGCGGCTTCACCATAAGTGTCTGCGAGCATTCGGTGGGCCTCAGCCGCAGATTTCTTCATATTAAAGAAGTAAATTAACATCTCCCGCAAATGACGAGAATTTGGCTTATAAACTGACATTTTTAATCCCGAATAACTTTATGATGTAAACGCAAATCGACTACTGGTGCTATGGGGTTATGTTTACAAGATGTCCAAAGGTATTGCATGCCGTTTATGATGCATTTACTTCGATGACTACTTACCGCCAACGCCATCTATAGGAAAACGCGGGAGCAAAGTTGTATACCTTTTAATATTAAAGTTGCTTTTTAATTTTTCCTTTCACTGCAAGGGAGCATAAGAAACCATGCGACCGGAAGATATCGTGTTTGAAATGTATTTTGTTAAAAATAGCAAAGTTGTGTGTCTTGTATGTGATCTACGGTCAGATCGTGAGTCAATACTGTTTTTTAAGTTTTTCCCTTTGCTTCGATTTCGCTTCGGTTTCGCACTGTTTTCTGGACTTTATTCTTTATTAAGGTATATATTTCCATTTATTTCTTATTCATTATATTCACCGAATTTGTGCTTTATCTATGCCAATCCTAGTTTATTTTATTTTCCAGTTTTGTCTTTACTGCTTTTTGTTATACTATTTCAACTATTACTATCCAATTTTAAATTGTAACAAGTGAATTCATCTGCTTGATGTTTTTCCCTTTCTCTGATGGTTTATTGTAAAATCCATTAATTCTAAATTATTTGTTTTAGTATCTATCTAGTTTAATTATGTGTGAAATCTTGCTGGTTTTATTGTGCTTATTAGTACGTTTGTTTTCTGTTACTTTTGGTCCTTTGTGATGATGACGAGAAATACATTATGTCAAAAAAGTACCGGGAATTGGCCAATAAAACACAAAATGTTTATTATTTATCCAATTTTATTGGATCGCCTTCAAAGTAGGCAACTTCCGAAATAATACACTTATGCCAACGAATAATTCCATTGTCAAAACATTTTTTAAACGCATTCTTCACTTCACGCCGCGAATTCTCTTTTATGCCTTCTATTGACTGAAAACGGTGCCTCGAAGTGGCAATTTTAGTTTTAGAAAGAGAAAGAAGTCGGCCGGAGCCATATCAGGTGAATACGGTGGTTACTCGATGGTGTTTGTTGAGTTTTTGGCCAGAAATTCGTTCACAATGTTAGCCTTGTGAGATGGTGCGTTGTTGTGGTGCAAAATCCAAGAGTTTTCTTTCCACAAATCTGGCCGTTTTCGACGAATTTTCTCTCATATGCCGCACAACGCTCAGATAATATTCTTTATTTACCGTCTGACCTTCTGGCAAGAATTCCAAGTACACAACACCGCGATATTTAAAGAAAACAGTTAAAATCTTCTTAACTTTTGATCGACTTTGACGTGGTTTTTCGGTTTCGGCTCAGTTGGAAGGCGCCATTCCGAAGCTTGTTGACTGGTTTGCATGTCAAACTCGAATACCCATGTCTCATCACCAGTTATAATGCATTTTATGAATGTGGGGTCGGAATTGACTCGTTCTAGCATGTCTTCAGCGACCTTTAAGCGACTGAGTTATAGTCTAGTATAGTCTAGTCTAGTCTAGGTATGAATTGATCTCGCGAATCAATTCATACCACAGACAGAAACATAAAGATCAGCAGCTATCTCTCTCAAACTTAAATGACGATTTTCAGTCACCATTTCCTTCACTTTAGCGATGTTACTTACCTTCAATTGAAGACGTTGATGACCGACCAGAGCGTGGCAAATCTTCCACTACATCTCGACCGCTTTTGAATGCACTATACCACTCATATGCACGTGTTTTTGATAAAATCGATTCACCGTAAGCCTTCTGCAACATTATCAGCGACTCGGCACCCAAAATTCCATTTGCAATGGAAAATTCAAGACACATTCTTTGTTGGATGTTTTTATCCATTGTAAAAATCGCAAAATACATTTAAGACGAACTGACAAAATCCAGCACTGTAAACAAACTAAATTACAGATGACGTTCAAATTCCGTGTCAGTATTGGGGATAGAACTTAGCGATAAAAAGAATTTTGACAATCCCTTTAAGCGGGCTTTTCAAAAGATCAATTCGCGGTACTTATTTAACAGAATGTATATCTGAGTGTTCTACTTCAGGTAATATATGCGTCCTCTATATATTCTGTACATGCCCCAACCAATAATTTTTAGGAACATTAAAGGTCAATTCTTCTATTGGAACCTTCGGTGTGAAACTCTAAACTCGAAGAGATTAACCACTAAACACCAAATCACTTTTTGAAAACTTCTCGACGCACATTTTGCTAACCATGTTAGCATCATCAGGAGATGATTTAATCTAATTCTAAAAACTAAATTATGCTATATTTCTATGATAACCCTACCTAATGAAGCGTGTAAAAATCATGAACCGTGAAGTTTAATGAGCCTTACATTATTAATTGAAAAAGTTGACTGTACGGAATAGGTCCCTTATCCCTTAAGAATCTTCGACTTTTCAAAAGGATCAGACCGTAAGTAAATTCATGGTAATACCATTTGATGCCCAATTAACAAGAGGACTAGACAACATTTTGAAAAAAGTGGACATTAAGGTTGTGTATAAACTATATAATAAATTAAGAGTCCTGGGTAATTCAAAGGATAAAGTAGATCAGCAAGAAAAGTCGGGAATTTACGAAATTAGTTGTCAAGATTGTGATCGAAGGTATATTGGACAAACAAAAAGATCAATATTAACCAGATTTAAAGAACACATTACCCACATTAGATATGTGAGAAATGAAACATCTTGTGTTGATCAACATGCAATCGAACATGACTACAATATAGATATTGGAAATTTAAGACTCGTAAAAAGTGTAAATAACAATAGGTCTTTGGATGCATATGAAATCATTCAAATAGAAAAATGTAAGAAAATCATGAACCGGGATAAGGGACCTATTCCGTACAGTCAACTCATTCAATTATTAATGCAAGATCCAGTAAACTTCAGAGTTCATGATTTTTACACGCTTTATTAGGTAGAGTTATCATATAAATATAGCATAGTTTAGTTTTTAGAATTCGATTAAATCGTCTCCTGGTGATGTTAACATGGTTAGCGAAACGTGCGTCGAGAAGTTTTAAAAAAATGATTTGGTGTTTAGTGATAAATCTCTTCGGGTTTAACATTAAAGGTGATAATATAGATCTTTGCCTCACTTCTTATTTCCCCTCCAGTCTCTATTTTTATTTTTTGAAAAAGTTGTCCCTCGTAAACCAACTTCTATTTCATACAACATACTTAGGACAATTTAGAGAGTTTTACTGAATATGGAGGTTAATGTGATAGGTGTCCAATTTTCAAATTTTTAATATATAACCTTAATTTTTACTAAATCTGATAAAAGAGATCTACGTTATTTATTTTTAACACATTAATTATTCATTTTTAAAGATATAACACGGAATTCTATTTGAAGGTTATTTTAAAAACCTCAAGTCTTGTAACTGTATATGATAAATATCTGGGGTGAATATTAATATCAAAATAAACGTGTTTTTACATACTTGGAATCAGCGTACCTGTTGCATTGTTTTGGTCATGCATTTTAAGGCACGGACCTCGTTGCATGACAAAGTTTCTAATCATCATTTTACTGCTTCGACCCCACGCAGCGGCATTTTCATGCAATGTTCAGTAAGTTTAATATTAGTACGTTTACTATCAATTCTGTTTGTAAATTAACTAGAAACGTCATCATCGCCACAACCTGCTGTGAAATAAAGGATCTATTTAAAAATATATTTTCGCATATAAAAAAGCAAATTCACATATTTTACACTTAATATACAAAAAACTTGATACATTTTATAAATACAAAAAATTTTATAAATAAAATAATAAAGAAGAATAAAAGTGATAGGATAACAAAGTAAAAAATTGTTTTATTCCTTTTTAACAAATGAACTATCACAAAGTAACGGACAAATCAATCAATATTTTTTATATTTTACACTTGTACAAGTTTTCTATATATATATATATATATATATATATATATATATATATATATATATATATATATATATATATATATATATATATATATATATATATATATATATATTATTATTATTATTAGGTGCGTATAGACCCGGTTGGATCACGCAAAGCATTCTGACTCATTTTCGAATGTTCTTTCTGATCCTCCACACCTCTCTCATCCTTTCTCCGTGGATTCTCTTTGTCTCCTCCGTCCACTTTGTTCCCGATCTCCTCGAAACTTCGCGCTCTGATGCAAAGGTCCACATATATATTTTGTTTCTGTACTTTCTTCTATCCTCAATCTCTGTCGAACCCATTTGTGCCTTTCCCAGATCAGCTCTGACTTGTGTGATCTATGGTACTGTTAACTTGACTCCTTGTATGTATGTAAGAATTCTGTTGGTGAGTCTTGTCGGTGGGAGTCTACTGATATGTCCATAAAATTTCAACCTTCTTTTTCTTATGTCCGCCGCTACGTTGGACATTCTCTCTGTGGTCTTTCGAGAATGTAGTATGTATCCTTCTTCTGTCAGTTTTGGACCGAGAATTTTCCTCATAATTTTGCATTCTTCTTTTATATGAATTTCGTTTGTATGAAGTGTAAGTGCCTCGCTTACGTATAGTACTTCCGGTTTGATTACTGTGTTGTAGTGTCTTATTTTTGCGTGTTTGGATAGGCATTTCTTATTGTAGATATTGTGTGTCTTGCCGTATGCCCTCTTCATCTTCTGTAATCGAGTCTTCTGTGCTATCTTCTCTCCTCCTGTGGGTTCGAGGATCTCGCCCAGGTATTTGAAGTGAGTGACCCTATTTATTTGCCGTATTTGGTATTCAAATTTTGAACATCTAATTTTGAGCAGAAGAATTCGGTTTTTTGAAAGGACATTTGTACGCCAACTTTCTCTGCACATTCCTTCAGGACTTCGATCTGTTTGGTTGCTCTTTTTTCATTGTCTGCTAGTATGGCTAGGTCGTCTGCGAAAGCCAGGCATGATATTTCTATGTTGTTTTTGGATCATCCGAGTCGCATTGGTGTCCAGTGTCCTTGATTTTTCAGTTCGTTTTCCCATTGCCTTATGACTTTATCCAGGACCAGGTTGAAGAAGAGTGGGGATAACCCATCTCCTTGGCGTACTCGGAAATTTTTCCCGTTAATTTTACTTTAGAAGTTGTGTCAGTCAGTGTCTGTTTGATTAATCGTAGTGTTTTGGGGTCGAGTCCTTGTTCTTCTAGGATATTGAACAAAGATTTTCGGTCGATGCAGTCGTATGCTTTCTTGAAGTCTACGAACGTGCAGATGATTGGGACATTCCTGATAGCTTTGTATTTCAGTATAGTTTTTAGGTTAAATATTTGTTCCGTGCATGAGCGACCAGGGCGAAAGCCCGCCTGGTACTCGCCAATTTTGTGTTTTAATTGTTCTTGTGTTCTCTGGAGAAGACACGTTGAGATGATTTTGTAGGTGACTTGTAGTAAGGAGATTCCTCTGTAATTGTTCACATCTGTTCTGTCTCCCTCCTTGTGCAGCGGGTGGATAAGAGCACATTTCCAATCATCTGGTAATTTTTCTGTTTGCCACATGTTCGTGATAATTTGCGTAAGTTCTTGCAGTGAATTTGGTCAATAGTTCCGCGGTGATACCATCTTCACCGGATGACCTGTTATTTTTTAGTTTGCGTATGTGCCTGTGGATTTTTTCCTGTGTTGGTGGTGGTGATTCTGAGTTGGTATGGATACAATTTTCCTTGGGGAATCTTGTGTCGCTTTCAGGGCAATTGAGGAAATCAGAGAAATAGTGCGCCAGCTCCTGACAATTCTCCTGATTGGTTAGCACTACTCTCCAATTCCGCTTTCTGAAGAAAGGATTTTGTGGTGCGTATCCACGGATTTCTTTTGCAAAAGTCCTGTAAAAGTATCTCGTGTTATAATTGCGGAAATTCTCCTCTATAGAATCTAGTTGTTCCTTAATGTACTTCCTCTTAGTTTGCCTGATAACCTTTGCGGTCTGTTTCCTAGTCACGTCAAAAAGCTGTTGACTTTCTGGAGATTTTTTAGTGTTGTACTCCTGAAATGCTCGTTAGCGTCGCTGCAATACGCTTTCGCATTCCGAGTCTCACCAAGGGTGTTTTGTGTTCTTTTTTAATGGGATCAGTTCCTGTGCTTTTTGTGTATTTTTTTCCATGTATCTGCTGGTTCCTTTTCCCATTCCTCTGTTATGTTGGATTCCTTGATCTTTTTTGTGTCGAATTTCGGTAGATGTGCTTTCTTTTGATGAATTCTCCTTGGGGTGAACTTGACTTTGATTCGTGTTAGGTAGTAGTCTGAGTCAATGTTCGCGTCCCTGCGAACTTGGACATCTTGGATCTCTCTCTGTTGTGGGTATGAGATCGCAACGTGGTCTATATGGAATTCTCCAATCTGTTGAAGGCGATCTCCATGTCTTCTGTTTTCATAGAGATTTTCTTAGGGATATTGACATGATCTTAAGGTTATTCTGTTGGCATAGTTCGATGAGTCTTGTGCCGTTCTTATTGGTAAATTTGTGGCCGGGGCCCTACTGCCTGCTATTTGCCTACTGTTTTCTGATGGATTTTTTCTCTACCGATTTGTGCGTTAAAGTCGCCCAGTAAAATTTTGACGTCATCCTTTGGGACCTTTGCCATTACCTTCTCTAGTGTTGCCTAGAATTTCTCTGTAGACTTGGGGTTTTTCTTATTGTCTCCGTTTGTGGGGGCAGGCAGGGTCTTGGACAGAGGATTTCTATGGTGGGCGATACCGCCCGAGAGGTGGAACGTCGTGGTAAATGTGGCTGGCAGGCATTTGGCAGGCTCAACATGGTGTTTAAGAGACTCCCACTTTACCTGAAAATAAGTCGATCTCTTCCATCAGTGTGTCCTACCCGTTATGACATACCGAAGTGAAACCTGGACACTTACATCGCAATCACTTCAAAAACTTCTGATAGCACAGAGAGGAATGGAAAAATGTATGCTTGGCATTACAAGACGAAACAGAAATACATGCGCATGGATCATGGAACAAACTAAAGTGTGTGACATCATGGGAAAGGGATGGGACGACAGATGGACCAGGGCGACCTTGGAGTGGATACAGCTTTTTCACAAACGTCCGCGAAGAAGACCGAAAGCACGATGGACTGATGATATCGTTAAGTATATTGGATTGGAGTATATAAGTGACAGATGAAAGCCCGGGACCGTGAAAGTTGGAAACATGTTGAAGAGGCCTTTATCCTGCAGTGGATCGACACGGGCTGATGATGATGATGATATATAATAGGGTTCTCAATAAGAGTATCAGAACTACAAACTAAGACACATCATTGTGAACTGCAAGTGATTATTTTTATTTTATCTGAAAATAAATATTTGGGCTAAAATAGTGAATTCAGGCTAAAAATATTCTGTGAGCATTTACCTATAGCACTAATCCTTAACAATAAAACGTTTTTTATCATCGTCTTCAAAGAAATAAGTTCTATCACTCTTTCAACCCAAAAACCCCACCAAACAGTGACTTTCTGAGGATGAAGAACTCCTGAATCACTTGAGAATTTTCAAATTTTTATTTCAATGCAAAGTCGCACTTTATAGGAAAAGAGTTTGTCCCCAAAGTGGGAGCTGACCCTCCAACCTCTCTAGAGCACCAGCGGATCGAATTCCGAGGGTACTTTCTATCCGTTCCACAGATGATAATCCTGAGGGCCAATCTTTAGCATCGATTAACTCAAGCAAATTGGTATCCAACCAACACCGTGTGTCTGTCGTCTTGTCTCTGAATCTTGCTGGGAGATCCAAAGATTTTTTGCAAACGAAGTATTAAGCGGTTTTACTACCTTCTCCACTTACCACTTTGGTGTGTGTTGCACAGCACTTGAACCCTTGCTCGCAGAAATGCAGCGAAGTAACGCCGTCGTAGACCCCTCACCAAACCATCACTGAAGCCGGATGATGGCCTTTTTCCACTTTCCCATTTTTTGCTTCCCGAGAACTATGAGCTTCCCGAGAACTATGAGCATACACTTTACCATTTGAACAGAGAAAATCTTTTCATCTATGAAAAGGATTTTCCTATGCCTTTCGTCCACATATCGCTCAAGTCTTCGCTGTCGTGACTCTTATGTTCTGTGTGAAGCCCGAGGTCATGTTTAATGATGCGCAGTATTCTCATTTCTCGGAGCATGATTTTCTGTTTTTGAAGCCGGTTTCTAAGAATTATTTCAGCGAGCCCTTTGACAACTGCTAGGGCCGTGGTCTCACGAGGTCGCCAACTTCTTGCTCTGTCGTCAACAATAAAGATCTCGCCACAAAGATCATTTTACAGCGCTATTAACGATTTTTTTCTGTATTTTTAACGGTTTTTAAGTTGAAAATTGTTGCAGATTTATTGCACTTTTATAGCGCTATAACGATACGATTATCTTGTTATCCCATTCCATGTTTACTGCTTGACCTATCGAGACGAACTGATTTGCTTACATTAGATTAAAAATATAATTATTCTAAGCCTCTACGTAAAATGAATAAAAAAATATTCACTTCATATTGACCTGCTTGGGAATTGCAGCGTTATTAAAGTGAGTCATTCCATTCCAGTTACTTTTACATAGTCTCTACAATCCCTGTATCACTGTCATCGAGAATTAATTCTTAATCATTCATAAACATTTTCCTTAATTATTAGGAAATTCCAAATAAGCTTTGGGAATTAAAAAAAAATATAGAATTTTTATTCCGGAATTTCAAAATAGTCGGAAAAATAATGCCTAACATATTTACTATGAAATACGAGGGTACCTTAAGAAGTGCCAGCATAGGTTGAATATTATTCAAATATTTTTTTTTTCGAAATTGATTAGCAATTTTGTTTTGTAAACTGTTATCTGAAGCTTAGATGCAGTGTTGACAATTGACAATATTGCATATTACAATTATTTTTAGAAATTAGCTTAAGGAGATATAATCTATTGGACAGCAAACTGCAATATCCCTGAGGCCTTTATGGGCTGTTTGTTTTCGTTCGACAATAGCATTATTATGGATTCACGGTTGTATCTGACTACATGATTCCATATTTTCTGGCAAGTTTCATAATATCCCTTTCTTAATAGATTTGTCGTTTTGAAAAAAAACACTACAATCATGGTGTATTTTAACATATTCTTAAGATTTTTCAAATAGTTGATGTCCAAAGAATTTAGAAGTGATTTAGATGATGATTTAAATGTTCAGGTGAGTAAATAAAAATATTAGGTGAATGTGTTGGATGGGGCGTCCAAACCAAGACTCAATAATTTTAACCGGATAACCAATGCCGTCTAGAATTGCCATGACCAATGAAACCTAATTTAAACTAGTTTTGAACATTTACTAATAGAGTTGTATTTTGGTCTAAAATCCAATTTTTTTAATATCAAACCTTATTGGAAAAGAAACAAGTAAGCTATACAGGAAATATTAAGATCAATTCAATGAAATGACATATTAACAAAATGTGTGAATTATTCTTTAAGACTTTTTTTATACGAATACCACAAGTAGAGTTAATTTGTAAGTGTAAATTAAAATTTTAAAATAATCTTCAAATATGTGTATCCTCTTAATTGAATATAATTAAGACTATACCAGGCTTCAGTATCAATTCAGCTCAATCATGGTTTGAGATTTACGTTTGGTTGTTTCCATTGATTCGTTTAATTTCAATTATTTTGAGTCATTCTTCGTCATAATCATCAAGAAACAATTATTAACAATTTTCTTCACCATTAATTTTTCTATTGGAACCTTCGGTGTGAAACACTAAACTTAAAGAGATTTACCACTAAACACCGAATCACTTTTTTTAATGTTCTCGACACACGTTTTGCTATAACCATGATAGCATCATCAGGAGATGATTTAGCAATGTCAAAACAGTAGACAAAAGCTGGTTATTCAACGGTAATAACAGTCTAATGATTTATTTCTGCAGGAAAGGTTCTAATGTCATGTCTTTTTTCGATACTAAGAGAATTTTTAAACTAATTAAATGAAATTTATTATAAAACTTCAACAAGTTTTTATAATTTTTCGCGCCCATTGATTTAAATTAGATGGATTGATTTACTCGTTTCTTTAATTTTTTATTTGTTCGTCTGCATTATATAATAATTTTCCTCCTAATAATTTCTTCACTCCATTTTCGCGAAAAATATGATCAGAATCTTGTAACAAAATAATATTTTTTTACTTTAGAAGTATCCGATGATCGTTGTAAATCATGTACGGATTAGCAAAAAGATTGTTAATATAACTAATCGAATCGATTTTATGCTTCATTGGTCATAATTAATTTTTCACCCCTTTTGCTTCTCAAGATTGTAATTAGTTGAATTCAGATTAATGTAATTACTTTTCAGAATTATTCATTTTGTTAATAACTATTCAATTTTCAATCATTCTTATGATATAATGAATAAAAATGTATTAGTTTTCCAAAAAACTTATATTTTTTACATATATACATTTACATATTTAGACATATATACATTTTTTTTTCATTACTTGGAAACTACAAAATCACAACATAAAATATACCACGTTTATTTTCGATAAATATTTATGAATATATACGATATTTCCAATAACTGAATACTTTATGGAAATGAGCACCAATAATTAATGTGGAAATATATTAAGTGATATAATTGTCGCACGAATTGTGATCATCAATTAAAACAATAAAAGCAATTTTACAAGAATGAAATCAGTTTTTTGGTATTAGATTGATTATAAACTATTTTAAATACTCTCGTAATAATTTTATGGAAATCCCCATTGTAGCAACTATATAAATACCGATACTAATTTCCGTATCAGTGCAATGTATTGAAAACAAGCTTCTTAATATCTTGTTCTATTTGATTCCAGAACCTGCTGTTCAAGTATTATCAAATACCTTATCTTCTGGACCCTTTTCGCCATCTAACATTGAACAAAAAACCGAAATAAGCGACACCAAGAAAATGGGAGTAAAGTCACCAACTCCGGACAGTGTTTTGACAGTCAAATCTGAACCACCATGGGATTTTGCTTCTTTACATTCAACTGAGAAGAAATCTACTGTTGAATATAACATAGATATGAGCGCCGAAACCATTCTGGATCTTTGCAAGTAATTAAATGTTTTTACTAATTTTATCTAATAATTTGAATTGAACATTTGCTCTTTTTTTTTTGATGTGAACATTTTGCAAAACAAAAAATATGAAATTAAATGAAAGTGATACATTTTTAATATAACACAAACAAGAAAAACACACAGAAAAATCTAAAGTCTCTCTTTTTTTTTGCAAATACCAACTGAACAAAGTATAGACTACATAAAACAATTATATTCAAACAAAAATTTACTTCCCACAATGGTACATTGAGTAGTAAATGTTATGCAATGTCTAGCCCTCACCTACACTACTGCATTTTTTACATATAGATATTAAATGTTCTAGACACTTAAATTTGGAGCATCTCTAACAACTGTATCTAGTTTTTCTATTTTTTCTACTGTCACAGTAATGCCATCTACCATTACTTATCACCAAGTATTGTTTCTGGGCAACTTATTTTCATTTTCAACTACACATATTTCTACTAGTCTAAGACGAATTGATTTCGGGATATTTTCTGAGATACTTCTCGTCTTCTCATGTGTTCATTCACTAAGTAAAATCCAAGCTTTTCTAAAAAAATTTGTCTGGGTATGATCTGATTCATTTTTTGATTGCCTTTGTAAATAATATATGAATGTATGCCGGCTAGATTATTTGCGCAATAAAACAAAACCATCGAACAACGACACTTAGCTCTGGCGTAATTTCACTAAGTTTGTGAACCACGTCAATGCCACCTTTGGTTTTATTATAATAACATCAATAATAATTTCCGTTTTGTGTTCCTACTTTGGTCAGACTGTGATCATTCAGTTTTTTTGCCAATTCTACGCTTGTAAAAAAATTATCCATTGTCACATTTCGCTTTGTTCCCCATATTGGTTGACATAATCGTAGAACTAATGCCATATTTAATGTATCCAACTGATAAGGACCATCGAGCTGTTTCCCAATGTAAACTTCCATAGATGTGACAAAACATTTTGACATCAACTAAGGCATTATACCTTTAATACCATATCGACGAGGCTTATTTGGCATATAAACCCTAAAACGGCATTTACCTCAGAAACCTTGAAGCATTTCATCTACTGTTGCAAAATGAGATATTGAATAGTATTTTGGTAAAGTGGCTGCCGGGTCATAATTCTTCGTTTCTATATATTTATTCATATGCTGTATATACGTCAACATACTGTCAGTAAAAACCAAACTACAAATTTCTAATGGTTCTTCTATTTGACAAGCAATTCCTTTAACTCCTTGTACTTATAATATTTTGAGTGCGAGTGCGTAATGTAATTGCATTCAAGCGAAATTATCCTGTCTGTCGTAATTTATTTATTTTTTATTTTTGTTGTAGAACTGAAACTCTTAACGGGGATATCAACGACTCGGTGTTATTAGATATAGGTCCACCACCGTCACCGCCTGACCCACCATCTACAAAATTAAGCCATCAACAACTTATACCACCAACACCCTCTGTATATTTGGACAACAAAAAACATGCTTTTAGTCCCCAGCTACAAGAGTTTTGTTTGAAACATCCTATAGCTGTTGTTAGAGGTTTGGCATCAGCCTTAAAATTAGATCTGGGACTCTTTTCCACTAAAACGTTGGTTGAAGCGAATCCCGATCACAGTGTAGAAGTTCGTACACAGATTCAACAACCTTCAGATGAAAACTGGGATCCACAAACAGGAAAGAAAGTGTGGGCTTGTATTTCGCACAGATCTCATACAACAATTGCAAGATATGCCCAGTATCAGGCATCCAGTTTCAAAGAAAGTTTAAAGGTAACTTAAAATGAACTGACTTCTCTTATTTAAATCAAATATGTATTTTGGTATTTTGATACAGGAAGAACGTGAAAAGTCTCAGGGAGGATTATCGGATTCTGATTCAAAAGATTCATCACATTGTGGTGGGAAAAGAAGGAAAGTGAATTTGTCTGTTGCACCATCTTCACTTACTAAAAATAGCAAAGAGCACAAAACTCTCAAGTAAGTACTTTTTTTCCTATTTAAATATTGTTTTGAAGCAGTATTGTGTTAAGTTAAATTGTTAACTAAAATTCCAACTTTCGAATTCTGCTTTTTTAGTAACTACGGCTTTCACTAAATATCCGAAGATTAAATACAAATATTCTTATCAGTACGTCTGTTTGATATATGTACACTATTCCGATGTGCATGCTTTTTTTGATTAAAAAGTTCAAAACAGATTCTTTTTTTCATTTAAGCAACAATTTGATTAGTACCCTTTATTACTCAACTCTGCTGGACAAAGAATTCATTGCACCCCTCTAGACCTGTTTTAGGTTCTGGAGTTTTTAACGTTAGTTAAAAATGATGTTATCCATTTACGGTCGTAAAAATATGATTTGCGCTTCAGAGACATCCATCTCTAATTTATTGTGAGAATGCCAAGAAAATGACACACTTTTAAAGTTATGGGACATGACAACCTATGGGACATGACAAACAACCTCTAAGTCTGAATTGCATCCAAATGAAGATCATGCTTTCCAAGCAGTAAGATTATAATATGTATTATTACCAGTACATTCGGGCAGAACGATTGTGTGATTTGTATAATAATCAAAGCACCTGAAAATGGACCAAGTAATACGCACAAAATAATCATAGCATGGCAAATCGGAACCTGACAACATCCGATTATCACTTATTTCGGTCGTTAAGAAGTTTTCACAAATCGGATCGGTTTTTCATCTATAAACTTCGGCGGTTTTATGAACGCGACATAATAAATTAGTAAAAGGATAGCAAAAGGTCTAAATATCAATGGTTATTCGGAAATTGATTTGAAGTTATTTTGTAATCTAATAATCAAAAGATTACTCCATCAAAATTCCACCAAGCCCAAAACACCACCTGTTCCTAAAAACCTGTCCCATTTGGTCACGGAGTCTAACTACTGGTTTTGCTTATACAATATTTAAAAGGGGATTTATAGAAGTGCACACATTTTTCATGTCGACACAGCGCTTAGTTCGAATTTTCATTAAATAGCATACTCCTCGATGGCATCGGTTAACTTCATTAAAAACATGGATGTGCCGTACCACCCATGATTGTCGACTGTTGACATCAGCAGATAATCTAGGAGAATTGATCCGGGAGAATCTAGGAGAATTGGATTGGCATTAACGGCCTCATAAACGACCGTAACGAGTTGAGTTAGCATTGCTACTTTCCGACAACAGCCCTTTAGCACTCGAAATCATTAATACACAAATTTACAGTTGTTTAGCAATAACTACACACGATACACAAGAGCAGTTTAGTTGAAAGCAATTCGAAGTAGATAGCTCTAATAAATGGAATGGTTTGAATTTAGTGCCGTACAATAAAACCGAACTTATGAATTAACCTAGTATTAAAAAATGATGAATAATATGTTAAAAATATTAGAAGTATTGCAGGGTCCATTTCAAGATTGAAAATGTTGAACCGTAAGTATGAATTCCACAGGTAATAAACCATTGGAAATCCTCATGAAATATTTGTTAATTACTTCTGAATAAGAAGATTATCATATTGCCTTGTATCATAGCAAAACATTTTCAAAAATGTATGACTTATTTTATACCTGGTAAATACACAATCAGACAATTAAAATATTTTTAATTTAGATTTGGAACTAACGTGGATCTCTCAGATGAAAGAAAATGGAGGCCACAACTTCAAGAATTAATGAAGCTACCAGCTTTTGCTAGAGTAGTATCTGCAGCAAATATGTTATCTCATGTTGGTCATGTCATTCTGGGAATGAATACAGTACAGCTGTACATGAAAGTACCTGGTAGCAGAACTCCTGGTCATCAAGAAAATAACAATTTCTGTTCAATTAATATCAATATAGGCCCTGGTGATTGCGAATGGTTTGCCGTTCCTGATGCATATTGGGGCGCTATTTGCAAGTAAGTTTATATTGGCCAAAAAGCGTAATACTATAGTGCAACAAAATTAACAAAAGCATTTAAAAAAAAATTCTGTATTAATATATTTCATATTTTTATTTCCCAGGTTATGTGAACAAAATCAAATCAATTATCTTCATGGATCATGGTGGCCTGTGCTTGAGGATTTATATAAGGCCAACATACCAGTATATAGATTCCTTCAAAGACCCGGAGATTTAGTGTGGGTTAACGCTGGTTGTGTCCATTGGGTTCAAGCAGTAGGGTGGTGTAACAACATTGCTTGGAATGTAGGACCCCTAACAGCTAGACAGTATCAACTAGCAATAGATAGATATGAATGGAACAAGCTTCAAAGTTTTAAAAGTATTGTACCTATGCTACATCTGTCATGGAATCTGGCTAGGAATATTAAGGTGTCAGATAGGAAATTATTTGAATTAATTAAGTATGTGTACTATATTTTGAAGTATTGAAATTGAATACAATGATTATATGTTTCAGGAATTGTTTGCTTAGAACGTTATTGAAATGCTGTAGGATTTTAGAATTTGTAAGGGCTAAAGGCGTAGATGTCAAGTTTCACGGTAGAGGAAAAAATGAGGCATCGCATTATTGTGGACAATGTGAGGTAAGGTTAATATAAAAATGAATGTTTCAAAAATCCAAAAAATGATATTAGGTGCCGGAATTATTTTTTTCGGTTTTTTGGTACATAAAAACAATTTTACTTAAAACTAACAGTACATTATATTGGAATTCAAGTATTTGCCATCTATGGCCTTTTCCCATGTTTCTGGCAATAAATGGATTCCACTTTTGATTAATTCAATATTTTTAGAAGAGATCCACGAATCCACCCAATTTTTCGCTTTTTCGTAATTTTTGAAGTGCTGTTCCAATAATCCGCTTTGCATCAATCGAAACAAATAGTAATCGGAAGGGCCAGTGTCTAGTGAATAAGGTGGGTGAGGCAAAACTTTCCAGCCAAGCAACTGTAACGTTTTTTTCATAATGTTTGCAGTATAAGGTCGAGCGTTAACATAAAGCAAAATCAAGTTCGTGTGTCTTTCAGCCCATTCTGGACGTTTTTCTTGCAATGTTCGATTCAAATTGATCATTTGTTATCGATAACATTCAGCAGTGATAGTTTCATTCGGTTTCAGCAGTTCATTCACAACACCTTTCTGATCCCACCAGATACACAGCATAAGCTTATTTGATGTCGATGGTTCACCTGACTTAACTATTGTTTTTCTTCGCTTAGGATTGTCGTAATGAATCCATTTTTCATCACCAATAACAATTCGATACAAAATTGATTTGTTTTTATGTCTTTCAGGCAACATTTTCTTTCTTTCAACAACCTTCTTCTTTTGTTGTCTTTCAGTTAATTCAAACCGTACCCAATTTCAGTCTTTCTGAATAAATTGAAGTTTGTAGACACATTTTCTAACAGTTGTTGGATCAACATTTAATGCTTCTGACAATTCTTCAAGCGTTTGATATGGATCTCCATCGAGTAATACTTTCAATTCTGCATCAATTTTTTTTGGTTGGCCTGGGCGTTCATTTTTCTTTCACATCAAAATCACTACTTTTGAAATGTTTAAACCAATTCTCAGTTATTTCGGTAGGAGCATATTCTTAAACTTCTACAAACGATGACTTTCAGCAGTAGTTTCCTTCAGATGAAAGAATAAAATAAAAGCTTCCCGCAAATGCTATTTATTTGTTATAAATTTCGTCATTTTCGATTAAATAAAAACATACGATGTTTACACATAAACTCGCTGTCATATACTATATTTTATAAGTTATGGTCAATATCTTAACGCAAAATAGTTTCAATATTATCATGTGTGCAAAAACAAATACTTACCCCATCTCATGTAAAATCGAAAAAATTAATTTCGACACCTAATACAGTACGGATATTGAAAAAATATATCGTCCTCATTATGTGATCCTTATCTGCTGTACAATACATAAATTTGTATAAAAATTAAATTCATTATACAATAAAAATTCCCCAAATAGTTGTTGAAAAGCTAGTAAATATGAAAATCTTACAAACATCTTGTTTGCAGTTCCACGATGCAGGTTTCACCTACCATGTTATCATTATCAGGGGATAATGCTAATGTTATACATTTTTCCAAATTTTGGTGGATTTTTAAAAGTTATTTTTAAATATCTGTTTCTTTATTTTTATGAAAATTTAAAAATGACCTCAGCAATAAAATACTCGGAAAATATTGCTATCTTTTAATAAGAACTCCGTAATTTTATGACTTCTAACTTTTTTAACTTGTAGAGATAAGTAAATAAGTTATAGATGTTGGGCAAAATAGTTACATTTTAATAACTATATTACTTAAAAATTAATTATTTTAAAAATTAATAAGGACACTAAACCTGTGCATATGACTAAGAAATACTTTAAAATAACTAAAGGGTAATGCGTAAATATTAAATTTAAAAAAACGGTTACAACTTTTAATGACTCGTCGAGATAAAAAAGGATTCCTTGTAACCTGTGTAAACCGTGAACGTTCTAAGCAAGTCGTCTAGAAAAGTAACCATGTACATATTAGCGCACTCAGCATACTTTATATGTTAATATACACGTTATATATATTTGTGTTATAATATATACTTCAAATAAAAAAATGCTATAAATAAATGTAATAAGCTTTGACGTCATGGGCTAACTCAATCTATCAAACTTTTCTTGTAAATCCGTTACCATACACGCAAACATATTGCCATTATTCTCCTGGTTCACCCACATTGCCTAGCCATTTGACTAGAATATTGATTGCATGTGTTTCTTAAAATCCTGAAGCTTATGGAAAATATAGCTGGGCTCTTTATGGGCTTATAACGTATATCATTCATCCATATTGAATATCAAGAACACAAATAAATTAAACTCACATATCCATACATTGTATGATTTCAGTTCATGATAATTAAATTTTTATTTTCATATTCTGATATTCCTTCCTCTTATAAACTGGAAAGAATCTCCTCCTAAAGACCAAATCCCATTTCCAAAAAACATTTCTGTTGCTATTATCAAGTTCTACAGTATATCTGAAATTCTATTTTCTATGTTTTTCTACATTGCAATTGTGTTTAACTTTAAGAAGTTTTTATATAAAAGGTATACAACTTTGCTCCCGCCGTTTTCCTATAGATGGCGTTTGCGGACGTCGAAATAAATAGTCGTCGAAATAAATACTTCATAGACTGCATACAATACCTTTGGGCATCTTGTAAACATAACACCATAAAACCAGTAGTCGATTTGTGTTTACATCATAAAGTTATTCGCAATTAAAAATGTCAGTTTATGAGCCAAATTCTCGTCATTTGCTGGAGAAATCTGCGGCTGAGGCTCACCAAAAGGACTTGTCGTGAGTGGTTTCAACGCTTCAAGAGCGGTGGTTTTCACATCGAAGACCGATAGCGGTGGAAGAGCGAAAGTTTTTGAAGATGCAGAATTAGAGGCATTGCTTAATGAAGACTTGTGTCAAAGTCAAGAAGAGTTGGCAAGATCATTGGGAGTGACTACAAGTAATTTCAAAACGCCTCAAAGACCGGGGAATGACCCAGAAGTAAGGATATTGGGTGCCACACGAGTTGAAACTGAGAGATGTTCAACGCCGTTTGTTTGCTTGTGAACAGTTGCTTGAAAGGCAAAAACGGAAGGGATTTCTGCATCGCATTGTCATTGTCAACTCGGTGTAGTGTCTTATGGGCAGTTAAAATCGTTTGAAACACTCATAGGGGATCGTTATCGAACGCAATTAATGCGTTGGAGCTGACCATTGAAAGACAAACGGCCGCAATACAGCGAAAAACACATATAAAGTGATTTTGCAGCATGACAGTGCTCGTCTCCATGTTGCGAAAG
Organism: Cosmopolites sordidus; assembly: GCA_031761425.1. Taxonomy (NCBI): domain Eukaryota; kingdom Metazoa; phylum Arthropoda; class Insecta; order Coleoptera; family Curculionidae; genus Cosmopolites; species Cosmopolites sordidus. The sequence continues at coordinate 1,327,850 of JARFXV010000061.1, forward strand.
TGGTCAAAACATACTTGGAAACGTTGAAATGGGAAGTCCTACCCCACCCACCGTATTCTCCAGACGTTGCTCCCTCTGACGACTATCACCTGTTTCGATCGATGGCACACGACCCAACTGACCAGCGGGGGCAAAGTTGTATACCTTTTAAAGAAATAATATAATATATATATATATATATATATATATATATATATATATATATATATATATATATATATATATATATATATATATATATATATATATATATATATATATATATATATATATATATATATATATATATATATATATATATATATATATATATATATATATATATATATATATATATATATATATATATATATATATATATATATATATATATATATATATATATATATATATATATATATATATATATATTTTTTTTTTTTTTTTGTGCTAATTATATGTTACTACTTAGATTTTGCAATTTGTTAGGTTGAAGTATTTAACATCCTCTTCATCAGGGAACAAGAAAAGAGGCATGTTGTACATTGCATGGACTGTGCAAGGAAACAGTCACCTAATTTAGAAGGGTTTGTCTGTTTGGAGGAATATAAGATGCAAGAGCTATGTGATGTATACAACAACTTCACTTTGCACAACATCTCGGCAAACTCTGAACCATTTAGGCTTATGTAATTTTATCATATTAAAAAAAAACTTTCACTGCCACTGGTAACTGATGTACAACTTATTATTAAGAGCGTTTTTGCTTGATAATATATGTAAAAAATGAAACAAAAAAGTGATATTCGTTTAAGAGAAAAGTTATACCATAATTGTAAATCATATTTTGATAATTCGCAACATTTTGTGTTAATTCAGTAAATGAATATCTATCTTGGGTAGATGGGTTTCCAATTAACCTAAAATAGTGATCTCAAATTAATTAGTTGAATTAATGTAGATAAAATGAATAATTTATTTTACCATTGACTTTATAGAAATATATTTTTTCTCTGTTAATTAGATGTATATTAATTATATTATTTGTCTTGATGAAATTTGTATTGTGTTCCTTTTTTTTAATGTCTTTATTTTGATTTAAGCCGTAGAACTTGTATACAGCCGCAATATTCTACAGATGTATAATTTGTGTAGAGGTATCTCATTGAAACTTCAAAATTAACAAGACTGAATTTTAGGCTTATCAGAATTATGCATTTTTATTGAATTATTAATTTTGGAGTGAGGCTGAATTTTTATTATTGCGAATTTATTGAATAATTAATTTTATATCTATTTTTATTTTAATCTGAATCACAAAATGAGCAACTAATGTAGTAAATAAAGAGATATTTTGAACAAGTTATATTTCTGTCGTGGCTATTTAAAATGTAATGGAAGGTCAGACAGGTTTTAATTTAACATTTCTACACTGCCATTTTGTGATAATCATTAACATTGTCAATGATTTTTTTCACCCAGGGCTAAGTAAGTATTGTAATGGCTTTTCATATCGACAAAAATGAATCTAGGTAATTTTATTTCGAAATTTACATTAAATAGTTGACAAATGGTATGTAAATATAAATGTTTAAGCTAAAGAAAGCATAATTTATACATTGAGTTCTTAATCTTAGCCCAACAATTACCAAACAGAGCCTGGATTTAACAGTGCCTTCATCTCATCGTCAAAAGTTCTAACTCAAAGAAATAAGAATAAAATTAATATTTTTTTGCATTTGTGACCAAAATTTGACCTAGCCGACTATATGTATATATTAGATAGATAGTCCTGAAAAATAAAACTAGCTCAATTTTTCTATGTATTTTCTAATAGTTGTAATAAAATTCTATATAAAAAATGTTTTATCATCATTATGAAAGTCTGATTTTGATTGTGTATTTGCTAGGTTTAAAATTTTTAATTGTAGGTCATATTTATATTGGTATAAATAAAGCGAAAATATAATAAGTTGGTTCTAATTTAATTTAATAATTTGTTCCTTGAATACATATTCTTTCCTTCTTTTTATATACTCAATAGTGTTTATCTCTTTCAACCTTTGCAGTCAGAGGTCGTTGCTTGTTTGTCTTAGAGGAGTAATACTATATTATATTGTTTATTAAAAGTTGTTAGGAATGGTTGATCTCGGGTTCGTGAAGCAGCATTGAAAAATTTTCAACATGAGCCATTCCCTTATCAGACGAATCTGAGTCAAGTGGAAATTATATCCAGATTATGTTCTTTGGACGAAGAAACTCGACACAGCCAGTTTTGAAACAAGTAGTAATCCGGGGAAGAGAGATCGGGGTTGTATAATGGATGAGAGAGAAGTTCAAAGTTTAATTTTTGAGGTGATCAGATGAAGTGTTGAAGATGTTGTTTTGCAGCAGGAGAACTTTTTTACGCCAAACCAAAGCTGGATATTTTTCGGCCAGAACAGCGTGTACTCAAACAACACAAAATGAATTATTCCCTCAAAATTCCTCCAAACACACAGCACGACCTTTTTGACGAATCTTTTTCGCCTTAATACCAGAAGAGCTGGTTATCTGGACATTCACTCTCACTACTTTACGTTCTTATCAACGGGTACGTCTTTTGCAATATGTTGGAGTATTTCAGCAACTTGATCTGGGTAAATCTCAATGGTCTTTGGTAGTGGAGGTCCTGCCGTTCCTAGGCGTCTGAGAAGTGACCAGTCCTGTCGACTTGAATGAATGTCCATACTCTCAGTTGTTTCTTTCCCTTGTTTCTGGCCTTATCTAGGTTGCCAATGATTTCGCTGGCTTAATATTATTTAAACTGTTCTAGTTTTCCTGACCAACACGGTGTATATGATCTCGATGTGGTGTACCGGATGTCGACAAATTCTCTGTAGTTTTTTACTGCCGGCTTTGTGTTATTTTCGACTTTTATCTCGGAAGGTATTCCAGTTGACCTTTCTAAAATTCCAGCATGGGACCTTTACAGTTCTTATATAATGGGAATTTGTATCCCTAGTGTGATTAGGGAAGGTCTATGTTGGCTATGTGGAAATTTTCCCAAAACTTTTGACTGGCTGGTATGGACCTTTTCGTATAATCGAGAAATACAAAACATAAGTCCGGACTAGACGATGTTTCCATCTTGCTGAGAGGAAGTATTTATTATCTTTTGCATTATATAGTAGATGGAAGTTGTTGTTTTCTATCCATGTAGAAAGAGTTTCACCGCTAAAGTCATTTGCAGGATATCCCCAGTTATTATGATGACTGTTTAAGTCTCCAAGGTAGATGGTCGGGTAGGACAATACCGGGTCCCTCCAATCTGCACTTGGTGATTTATACACATTGATAATGTTTGTGTTGCATATGTTTAATTTTAGTAGTTCTGCCGCATTTCCTGGCATTGCAGCTATAGCTTCGGCAGCGTAGTGATGAGGCCATTTTTCTCAACTGCAGATCCGTATGTTCTTGAAAGAGCACGCAGCAATATTGAAGCCCATTATGCTGCCTCGGATCAGGAATTCGTTTTCTGAATCTATATCAAGTTCCTAAAGGTATTCATATTTAGGAATAGATTCCCTCCATATTCAATTGCAGTACTCTGACTGAAGGTCCGAGTACTCTTGTCATGGAGTCATAACAACGACCATTTGTTGATATACTTCGGAGGATATTTACATTCAATAACTTCCTTGTAGTGTCTCTAGTTCATGTGTTCTCTAAAACTATAAACTATGGCAGGTAACAATCATTTAATTACGGGAATATCAGTAAGGTTTGTAAAGAGAGTTTTACTCAGTTTAACCCGACGCGTGTCTTGCTGTCTTCGACAGTTCATCGGGGATGCTTCTACAGCTCTTGGCACCATTCTTCTGTTTCGAGAATGCCGGTTAAGGGCATGAGATACTTCTGATTCCCCTGAAAGCTTCCTAGTCCTTATTCTAGGATCTGCAGCAACAGCTGCTCTTAAAATTTCGACATCGAGAGACTGGTAAAATTAAGTCTTTTTTGAGAATATTTTCTGCAGTATTGCACTATAGTCTAATTCATATTTTATTCATTCCCTAAATAAAACTAATAAATAGTAAAGTATGATTTATATAGAAGAAAAACTTTTATTAGGTATATGCATAAACAAAACTTGTATTCACTAGTAAGACTTAAACAAACAAAGCTGTCATATATAATAACCAAAGTATATTAATAAAAAATAATGTACTAGAACCAGATGTCCCACAACATTCGGTTGAAACACCGAGAACTTTGGGATAATACTCGTTCCAAAAAGTAAAAGCCTTGTAGTTGAGATTTGCAGCAGAACTCATGTTAAAGGTGTTATCAATTATCAGCAATCCAGGTTTTTCATTCGTATATGCTTCCCATTTGATAGGATATGTAGTACCTTGAGTGGGATTGGAAAATTTTGCAAAATTAGTCCAAAAGGACATTATTGTATCGGATATTCGTTTATCTCTATAATCCCAATCTTGATCTGGTCTCCAATATGGGACACCCCAAATGTATATGAGATCAAAAAGATGTGGAACACTAACCCAATTTGGAATATTTTTTAATACAGCACCGGTACTTGGTTTCATATCAAATCTATACACAAATGTTGGTTGATTAGCTTTGCTCAGCTTAGATGCCAGGTTTATAGTTGAAGACCCATAAGTCTTTTCTAACATCAAGTCAATTGCAGTCCTTCTAAAGGTTTCAACATTATAATTTGGAGTGGTGGGTGTGTAGAAAAATACAACAGAATCAATGATATGGTCGTAATTATATAAACAAGCATTATCTGTGTCGTTTATGTTAGGAATATCATCACTAACCAGATCACTTAACAATTGTCTAAATGTTTCTGGTGTATAGCTTGTTGTAGTATTTTCTAAATCATTAAATTCTAATGCTTGTTCCATATTGGTAAAACCTGTTAAGATGGGTATTTTAACATATTCATCTCTATCAAAAAATTCTTTCAAATGTTCTGGCAAAAACGGAAGGGTTGAATTGCTCAAATCTTTATCAATTAATGGCCTCCAGTTGACATTTGATGTTTGTTGAACAAGAATATTTCCATCGACTCGCCGCAGACAATCAATAAACAGGGATGTGGGTTTCCGAATACATCCAAAATCTTTTGCCAATCGGTCTATAACTGCTTTATCTTCTTCGGGATAACGAACTGCTGATAACTGGAACATATTTCCACTCATCATTATAGCTTTGTGGAACAGGTTCCTGGAACAATAAAATACACCATTTAAACCAAAATTTAAATACCTTATTTTTACAAAATATCCGAGCATTTATATAGTTTTTTTGTGTTAATAAGTTGTATGAATAAAAACAATTGTCGTATTTTTAATTAAAAAAAGATATAGTTAAAATAGATCTAATTAAGGTGTTCCTCTTAAGGAAATAATGTAATTTTTTTAGAATGCACACGTATTTTGTTGGGTCAATAGCCTCCTGTCTGTTATTCAGAATAAAGGCATTCGAAATAATAATTAAAAAAATATGAGAATTACTAGTGCGAAACTTCTACCATACAGCACTAAAACAAAATCTATTAAAATATATAATATAATATGCACACAATGAATGTTTTATATACAATTTATTAACAGATATTTTCGAAGCAAAACAGTACAATTCAGTTTAATATGTTCTCTTTCATTTTTATATACTTCTCCTAGATGCTTCATGCGTGGTAACATAGTTATAAACAAACAATTTAAAAAAAATTCTAGAACTTCTAGACTCCTAACATGTCAAAAAAGACATTCGATCAAGCATTCCACAATGCATAATAATAGATAACACCTTCAAGAACCACATATTATGCAAATAATTCCACCACAACTCCGATACTACAAAATTACATCCAAAACAATTCCATGCACATACAATTTCCATGAACGTCGCAACACAAACCAAATTTTCCACCACACTGGGTAAGTTCTATAAGACATTATTAGAATTATATGATCCCAACAACTACTTCCGTCGAAATGCTTCACATAGATACTTTTTTTGGAACGCCAAGAACTTGTATAGTCATTAAGCTAAGGCCAATTTCATCAGACTTGTTAGAACTATTCTCTGAAAAATAAGTTTCTACTTTTCGCAACGATGATCATATACCGGTAATAATCTGTAATCGCGAGCAAAACAACAATTTCGAATTGCATAATACCAACCTGCATATCTGGTGCAAGAAACGACTGTGATTCTCTAGATAAATTATCCTACATAAAAATATCAAGAATTATTTTTTACCAGTCTGAACAGATCCTCTAAACAAAATTGAAGTCACAACTTATTAACTGAAATTTCAACTCTGAATGAACTGAATGAATATTGGTGACTACATCTAATATTATGTAAATCATTGGCAGATATATTACACAAAGATAAATCTGCATTGACCTCCAGTGGATGGTTTCTTCTGATATAGTACCGACAATTTTCTTTATTTTTAGTATGCCTCTTAAAACCATTTCCATTATTTAATTGAAGCATTAACGAAGATCTCATTCATTCAAAATAACTGTTTGGGGACCTATATCAGCAAGTGATATAACAACTAACTCCTAGGATAGAAAATAATCAGCGACTTGAAAGTACATATGTCGATGATCTCATATATGGTAAAAAGAATAATGCCCATCTTTTTTTTACTTCAAAAAACGTTTGTTTTCATATACCTAATACTTTTTAACCAATATAATCGGATCGAGTGATTCTCGATTATATACCTCCAATAGCACGGTAGATCAATTCCTAGAAAATTAGCCAATACAAAAAAGGATGTACGGTTTCGATAATTTAATAATACAAATTAATTTAGTTAAATACAAATATTTGTTTATCCACACAAACATTTTTTTATTAAAAATATTAGCATATGTATGTTCAAGATAATACGAAAAGAGAGAAAATATAATTATTTCCATTTTAACCCATTTACGGCCAAGTTATGGAAAAAGAATAAAAAAAACAGTGGTTGTTTGCATTTTTATTTTAAAAATAACATTTTGACATAGTTTTTGTGGTTAAAATATTTTGTTATTAAAAATTTACATATATATATATATATATATATATATATATATATATATATATATATATATATATATATATATATATATATATATATATATATATATATATATACATATATATATATACATATATATATATATATATATATATACATATATATATACATATACATATATATATATATATATATATATATATATATATATATATATATATATATATATATATATATATATATATATATATAAATATATATATATATATATATGTATATATATATATATATATATATATATATATATATATATATATATATATATATATATATATATATATATATATATATATATATATATATATATATATATATATATATATATATATATGTATATATATATATATATATATATATATATATATATATATATATATAAATATATATATATATATATATATATATATATATATATATATATATATATATATATATATATATATATATATATATATATATATATATATATTATCTCGAGAATATTTCAAAGAAAAGTCCACTATCATAGATAGAATGTCTTCGTCAAAAAATAAGAAAAATATTTCCAATGGTGTTTTTCATTCCAAAGAGTCTTTTAGATTTTGTAAGGTTTCATATTCATTTGATACAGGCAATCGAATGTGCATTATTTCCCCATAGGCTCTTTTGATTTTTGTACTCGCTTTCTTATTTTTTTCTGAAAGAAGCTCTTCGGCAGATTCATCATATGAATAATCGTCAATTCCAACTTCTATTTCAAATATACCGGCGATTTTCCTATCCAGTAGTATTTCATTTAATAGTTCGTTTTCATCAATATTCTCTTCATCAGTCAATTCATCAACCTCTGGCGGGATGTATACAGCGTTCCATATACCTATTTCTGAAAAAAAAACAACGCTAAACTCTACCACACCAATAAAATATGATTGGATCACTTACTATGATCTTCCAGTTCATCCATAATTTCATCCATTGCCTCTTACGATTCTCTTGGTTGCGTTAAAAACTTTCTTCCCACCATTTCACTAAACATCTATCGTTTACACTAAACACTATAAATTCCAACTGTTCTATCTAGCAACTAAAGTAGAACTGAGTAAGAAGGCGATGTATTAAATTTAATAGTTTTGATTGATTGCGCGGTTGGCTCTTGGTGAAACATAGTAACAATGATAATAATTAAAACACTTGGTATTTGTTTCACAATATATTCAAGATATTCTGTTTATACCTAACTCTCTTTGAGAATGGTCGCGAGGCCGAAACATGTTAGAGAATATCTTGAATATATTGTGAAACAAATACCAAGTGTTTTAATTATTATCATTATTAAATTTAAGACAAGTCTACTATTGCTGGGCAATATTAATTGACTGATAAATGTGATGAACTTACGCCCTTTGAAAGTATACTTTTTGCTCGTATATTGCACCAATGGTACGTATAAGCACCGGTATTATTTTTAGTCGAAAGTTATTATTATCGGAAAATATTTGAGATATTTCAAGTATGCCACATTACTTTAGAATACTAAAAATGTCAGACATATAAATACAAAATATGTAAGCAATAAATATTTTTTTATTCCTCATTGTTTATATGTCCGCGCTGTTGGTAAAGTTATATATTGGCCAAAAATGTTAATAACGGCCTCAGGGGTCTAGTGTTAGGCCTCCCGCCGCTAGATACGGGAATTGACGATCCCGAGGTACCCTAGTCAGGTTCGTGTCCTTCTCAGTGTCGATGAGCTGTCGTAAACGGGACCTTCAAAGTACCTTAACCCCTTTGGAGTTATTAGAACTACTGCAGTATGGAGCGCTGCTAAAATTAACTGTTATCTTCCATACTTGTGGGAATACTATGACAACTTTAAAGGTAACAAATTTACGCATTTTAATAGTGTCTAAAAGACACCGGACAGCGTCTCCAACAGAAACAAATTGTATCAACTTTGATTATAATAGAAATTTTTCTATTAATGGCCTTAAGGATGATTGAGACTTAACCTCTCACCTTTTATTGTACTTAAGATCATCTATGGAAACATTGGCGAAGTCGAATCGGTAAGACAGCTAAAAGGTGGCTCGTTGCAAAACGAAAAACTTGCAAAAGTGGCCAACCCTATGCAAGCAAAAAAGATCAGGGAATCGAAAGAAATTTACACTTATGATACTACAGTAGAACTTTTTCAACAAACAAACATTAAATTATTATATTGGAGTTATCTGTAGTGCTAACCTCCTGACCTGCGATGAACCAAAGATTCTCGGAAAAAAAACCGTAGAACCGAACCGAATACACACCAATAGGATGGAATAATCACTTCTACCACCAGTGTGATGTTTACTTTTATGAAACCTACTCTCCCAGAAAAGATTGAGACTGGTTACCTGAGAGTATGGCAATTCGTTCCAAACCCTCTGAGATGTGTCTAGTACCAGAGGTGTGGGCACATTTCGATGAACTGTATTTTTTTTGGCTACGCCTCTCCTGCGGAAAGGACGACCACAATGTTTCTCCATGCTCACCTCCTCCTAACTGTCCAAATTGAGAGGATTATCATTTGTTTAAATATAGAGGGTATTCTGTGTAGAAGAACAAATAGCAAATAAAAAGAATAAGAGTGTCTTAATTTTGTGCAAAAGCGAAAATTAAGAATTACTCTCCCCCTAGCGACATGACCTACCTTAACATCGCCAAACAAAAAAAACCTTTTTCCACCCAATGTGAGATCAGCACCGTAATAAACTTTACTTCTCCCAAATCATCAAACGATAAAAAGCCATGTAAACCTCGCCAGCCCTCCCTCTTCTCATACATTCCCTTATGTAAGTTCTTCCTCCCAATTATCCTTCTCAGCTGAAGAAACAGACCAGGAAAATTAAAAGTTCTAAACCATTATCCCGTAAACTCGTCCTGAACACATAGTATTATTACTTCTCCTTTTTCTCATTCATCGAAAGCTTGTGTACTCCTGTACTCCACACATTCAACCCATTTTACAATGAAATGTCATTGGTTCCGTAACACGATATGCAGAAATACAATACATATCTAAAAAATATAATCCTTTTTTAATCATCCTCCTAGAGACCAAGTTCAAATAAGGATCCTGCAATGCAATGAGAAAATTTCAAATCACCAGGAAAGATAGAACAGATGTCAACCAAGTATCTGGCGATCTTGCCATTCTGTCTTAGTCTAATTTCAATACCACCCCGGTAAATATTAGCACGGAACGAGAAGCTTCTGCTATCTATGTTATTGCCCTCCTTCAACAATTCCCCTTACTCTATATTTTGGGCCGCGATTTTAATGTCCATAACATTGAGTGGGGTTCATCGCACTCAAATAATAGATGGCTTATGAATCAGGACATCATTGAAGAAAATGTGTGTGTTGTGTTCTTGTGTTCTGTGTTCTTTCTCCATATACCATGAACTGCAATGGTCGGTAAGAGAGGATCTCCACGTAACTGACCACTTTCTAGTTCTTATAAATTTTACAAATTGGTTCACACACCTCAAAAAGTTTATAACACCGCCAAAGTTGATTAAAATCTCTGATATATCCACTTACTGTTTGCTGCTTCTCGTTCTATCCCTTTCTCAATTATCAAGACTGATCACGCTCCTGTTCCATGGTGGAGCCCATAAACTAAATATGGAAGGAAAAAAGGATGTTCGCTCTGAATAGGTTTAAACATCAGCCCACTCAAGCCAACTTTATATGGTTTCAAAAGAACGAAGTCGAAACGAAACCAAAAGGATAATCACTTGAACCAGAATTTCTTAATTACAAACGACCATATTAATTCTCACTCATCATAATAAAGATGGCTTCCTCCCCAATCAATATTCCCTTCTTCTTATATGAGCCTAAATACGCATTAACCGGATGTCGCTCATCTGTCCCTGGTGCTGACAGCATCCTAATTCCGATAATCATCAACTTACCTCCATCCATTCTAACAAGCCTTTTAAACAGCTATAATAATATATGGAAGGAAGGTTTCTTTCCATCCTCCTGGCGACAGTTCATCATGACCAACCAAGACCTACTTCTCCCCTCCAGCAATCATCCTGTCTCCCTTACCGACCACCTCTGTAAAATAATGGAGCGAGCGGTATATTATAGACTATCATAGTATATGGAAAATAATAATCTCATGGAAATAGGTCGACTACGAATGATCTGGTGGACCTAAGCGAGAATATCAAGGATATTTACTCGAGAAGACATCATCTTGCGGCCGTGTTTCTTGATCTGAAGAGTGATTTTTCACTCGGTCTGGAGAGACTATATTTTCAAAAGCATACACGTACTTCAAGGTCCTACATGCAAAGACGAGTTGATTCAGAATTATGCTTTAAGAACAATCTTGGGTGCTTATATATGCTTATCTATCTGCTTCACTATGCTACCTCCCTGATGGTTAGATTATTCTTTCCAATTTACTACTCTTTCTTATAGGACCCATACCAATTCTAGACTCGTTCACTTAGTCTGGGACACCGATTTGTTAACCTAAGCTTAAGAACTTCTCCATCCCTGAATGCAGGTTGTTTTCACCTGGACGATGGGAGATCTGAGGAAACAATTTAAAATGTTTCTGCTCACACAGAAATTCTGATAGCCGAATTATTCGTAATTAAAGAAAATCGGCAATACTCAATGATTGCTTAAAGATTCTTGAAATATTTTCAATCCAAAACCCCTCTGGTAATCGATACTCTTTGTTGACCCCGAGTAATATCGGAATTAAAACAAATAAGGGAGCGAACAATCTACAGATCTTTTGTATTCAATGAAAGATCTAAATAATTCAATCAGACAGTTAATCAAAAATTGAATAGAAACGGACTACGAATCAAATATATCACTCACTGGGAATCACAGGCAGACTCAACTTTATTGTGGATTAAAAAAAAACTCCTCATGGATTATCAACTTAACCCCCATATAAATAGAAATTACATAATCATTTGGAATCGTATTAGGATCGGCCTTGAAGCTTTCCCCACAGCTGTCTGATCCTCCGGAACCCTTGTTTGAATTGTTATTTGAATTGTAATTACTATACACATGTCCTAGTCGACCTGGGTCTGATCAAAATTCGATCCTACCATGGAATTCGTGAGGATATGTCTGAAATTTTAGCTGCTTCAAATATACCACAGCCTTTCGCCTTTCTAAGGTAGGATAACTTACTATCCAATATATAACTTGTTCAGTCTTATCAACAGTTCTTTTGCAAATTTTGTTTTTCAGCAAATCCGCTTTGGTAACTTCTTTTTCCATCAAAAGTATAATCTTGAGCGACCCTGAATAGCCATATCCTCAATACCATCGCCTCTTAGTTGACTTAGTAAGTTCTAATATGCCACTAATTTAATTTTCTAACGATCTGAGCAAATTTTCTATTTCAACTGGCGACGAGCAATTCTTTTTCCAGCATGTATTTAACGTTGATGTTTTTAGTTCTTTTATCGATGAGAATATACTTTTAAAGGTATAAATAATACATTGATTCAATAGTAACAGTACCTTGAAGTCCAAATTCTTCGTCTTTAAATATAATTTTGATGCAAAAAAGTCAATGTTCCATGCAGAGGTATCTAGAGTAACCGAAACAGGTGATAGCCGATGGTCAGGTGAGTATGTTGAATTGAGTAATTATTTCCAGAAAAGCATGATTTTAATCACATAAATAACATGACTGTGCTCTGGCATTATCATCGAAAATTACTGCTTTAAACTTTGCTCGTTCTAATCGATTTTGGCACCTAGTAAACTACATCTGCTAACTACTGTATCATATACTTGAACTGATTATTTCTCGATATAGCAGCAGCTTTTGAAAACTCAAAACAAGCACACCAAAATTATTACGGGAAAATAGTATTATATATGTTATATAACTTAATAAATAACAATAAATATAAATATTTACAACAGAGTAATATTTGGTCCTAAACTTAACTCCTATATATATCCCGGACGGTATCCCCTTCCATTGAAACCCTCTGCTCAAGATATATATAGTGATCCACAACTTCCAAATCTGTTCCTAAAATAGAAATCCTTTTGTCCTCAGCAAATTTATTGAACATGACCTGACTCTTCTTCTGGTTTATTTTCAAGCCAAATGGTTTCCAGAATCTAAGCGAATCTAAGATAATTTAAGTATGCACCATTAATCCTTATTCCATCCTGTTCCCAATCCAAATTACGGAACACTTCTTCCAGGCGGGCCGAGAAAAGAAGAAACGATATTGCGTCACCCTGCCGTACGCCCCACTCTCCATTTATTCCAACTTCAAGATCGTCAAGGTGGACTGTCGCTTTACATAGGCTTTCTCTACACCTTGATTAAGCAATGCATCCATTATGGCCCGCTTTGAGATTGAATCAAATGCTTTTTCATAACTTTTTTCATAAAAGCCAATCACAGTATCATAGTGTATTCGTTGTGTATTTCTATGACCTGCTCTAGGACCCGGATGTGATCCATTGTACTGAATCCACTTCTGAGTCCTGCTTGCTCTCTTGGTTGTGCGTCATTAAGTTTCCTTAGTATTCTTTTGGATATTATCTTGGTGAAAACTTTGTACACCTCTGATAGGAGGCTTATTGGACGATAGTTCTTTAAATCTGCCCGTACTCCTTTCTTATGTAAAATAATCACTTCTGCATTTTTCCATAAGCTGGGTACTTCTTGTTGCTTGAGACATTTTGAGTATAATTTTGCTAGTGTTTTATGTAAAGTCCGACCACCAGCTTTTAACATCTCCACAGTTATACTATCCTTTCCTGGAGCCTTGCCATTTTTCATCGAGTCTATAACCTTTGTCACTTCCTCCACCAGGATATCCGGAACTTGTCCTTCAGTGGGCATTGCTGTTCTTGGTTGATTCTGGTCCTTATATAACTTTGAATAAACTCTTCGGACAACCTCTAACATTTCCGTCCATTCCCTGCATATTGTACCATCCTCACACATTAAGGAAAACATTTGTGTCCTTTTCTTTCTTAGCTTGTGTTTAGATATGATTTTGCAAAGCTCAACGTGCTCGACCCTCCCAGAAGGACTGTCTGCATTCTTCATTATCCGACGTTTTTTCATTAAATGAATGGTCTCATTGGAAATTTTTGACTCTTTGAAACATTTATCTTCTGGTGCTATTGAAGCCGCCTTTTTAAGCACATATATATATATATATATATATATATATATATATATATATATATATATATATATATATATATATATATATATATATATATATATACAGTGGCGGCCAGAAAAATAGTCGTTACAATAAAAAACCATGCCGCTGTTTGGCAAATAAAGTTGTAATAGCATACGTAATAAGTATAATAACTGTGTAATAGAAATATATAACAAAAAAAGGAAAACATATCAAACTTTGTTTTAAAAAGATCCAACATAATATTTAACAAAAATTTAGAAAAAAAAACATGAAAATGTGGTGATGAAAATAGAGCCAGAACATTTATAAAGCAGTAAATATAGTTTCTTCATGTTGTGCTGTTAATTACAAAAATAAATTAAAATAAATTTGATCGAATAATAATTTTGTTAGAAATGTACAGCTGCTGAAAGAGTACAGATTTTAACATTGAAGAAGACCATTTGAAAAAGCAAAGTCAATAAGGGAAATTGCATGAATCGTCGGTCGTTCAAAAAAAATGGAGGAAAATGCTCTAAGAACACAATCATTTCGCGAAAACTGTAGAGCAAGAAGAAAAACGACGCCTCATACTGACAGGCTGATTATCCGAATTTCAAAAAACGACCTATTTAAATCGTCTCCCGAAGTGAACTGGGGTTAGAAATAAGTTCAAGAACAATTCGAAGAAGACTTCCGGCAAGTAACTTACATGGTTGGCGAGCTGAAAAGTCACTTTGTTATCCGCCAAGAATGTAAAACAACGTTTAAAGTTTACTCAAGATCAGTAAAATTGGTATGGTGAACAGGAAATCAAGAAATGGTGCGATATTTTATGAAGCGATGAAACAAAAATACATTTAATAAGTTCTGATGGTAGGCGGCATGTTAGAAGACCACCCAACCAAGAATTATTACGAAAACATACACACTCTTCAAGGAGTCATGCTGCCTTTTGTAGAAGGAAATATGCCGCTCGTATGGAAATAACAACACGATAATCAATTCTTCTATTGAAACCTTAGGTGTGAAACACTAAACTTGAAGAGATTTACCACTAAACACCTAATCACTTTTTTTGAACTGTTCGACGCACGTTTCGCTAACCATGTTAGCATCATCAGGAGATGATTTAATCTAATTCTAAAACTAAACTATGTTCTATTTAAATGAAAAACCCTACCCAACAAAGCGTGTAAAAATCATGAACCGTGAAGTTTACTAAGCCTTACATTAATAATTGAAAAAGTTGACTGAACGGGATAGGTCCTTTATTTCGGTTCATGATTTTCTTGCATTTTTCTATTTGAATGCTTTCATATGCATCCAAAGCCCTATTATTATTAACACTTTTAATTAGTCTTAAGTTACTAATATCTATACTGTGAGAGTGTTCGATTGCATGTTGGGCAACACAAGATTTTTCATTTCTCCCATATCTAATGTGGGCAATATGTTCTTTATATCTTGTCAATATGCATCTTTTTGTTTGCCCAATATACCTTCGATCACAGTCTTGACAACTAATTTCGTAAAGCCCCGACTTTTCATGTTGCTCTACTTTATCCTTTGGATTACCCAGAACATCTATTAATTTATTATATGGTTTGTACACAACCTTAATGTCCACTTTTTTCAAAATTTTGTCTAGCCCTCTAGTTAATTGGGCATCAAATTGTATTACCATGAATTTCTTTGTGTTCTGATTCTTTTGAAAAGTCGAAGATTCTTTCAATAATTTTCTGAACTTATGTTTTCTAATAAATTTATCTACAATGTTCTTCTTATAACCATTCACTTCAGATACCTCCCTAATTAATTTTAATTCTATGTTATAATTATTTAAATTGTTTTCAGCTTATAACAGGTTTTATGAACAATAAGAAGGAACGGCAATGGGCAATCCTCTGTCACCGTTCTTAGCCAACTTATTTATGAGTAAATTTGAAACCGAGACAAAAGATGAATTCAGTTACTACGACAAATTCGAAAATTTAGATGATTTGATTAAGAACTTAAATAGTAAATCCCAAAATATAATATTCACGCATGAACTCGAAAACAACGATAGTTTGTCATTTCTGGATGTTTTAGTCAGTAGAAACAATAAAAATATGTTAGATTTTGATATTTTCAGAAAAAACACCACCATAGAGTAATTACTTTTCCTTTAAATAAAGATAATTATAACAAATAATTAAAATGAATTAGGGAGGTATCTGAAGGAAATGGTTATAATAAGAACATTATAGATAAATTAATTAGAAAACATAAGTTCAGAAAATTATTGAAAGAATCTTCGACTTTTCAAAAGGATCAGAACACAAAGAAATTAATAGTAATACCATTTGATGTCCAGTTAACAAGAGGACTAGAGAAAATTTTGAAAAAAGTGGACATTGAGGTTGTGTACAAACCATATAATAAATTAAGAATTAAAATTAATAATTTTCTGTTCACTTATTAAACACAACATTCGATATCTGAGAACGAAATTGTTCAAAGTCCATTTTTTTTCAATTTTGAGTTAAGTGGCGATCTTTAAGAAATCCAGTGTGCAAAATCTTTTAAAATTATCAAAATTATCGATACTGCCACTAGTTTCGAGATATCGAAATACAAAACGTACTAAGTCCACCATTTAGTGAGGACCGAACAGTTTTAAGTTCATTTCAACCAATGAAATGCCCCGATCTTAACAACCTAACTTTGTTGTAACCACCAGTACTGTTGTTTTTGTCTTATTGTAAATGTTAAGATGTATTTTAATTCTTAATAGTTTAATTTTAATCGTCTAATAATAATTAAGTTATTTTATTTATATTGATTACTCCAAAAAATTAACATGGCGCATGGTAAAAGAATAGTTAATATGGCATTGGCCCAGCTAAAAAAGATACATTAGATACAATCATTAAAACTACTACTGCTTCAACATCCCATAAGTACTAAAAATTTTAATCAGTAGGTGTTCCAGTAGCCGTTTTCTAGAAATAAGTATATTATTGGAACTTTACTTTGTTATGATTGATGCAAAGTTTATTTTAATGTTAAGAGCACCCTAGGTAATTAGGCAAAATTTAATTTAAAATAAAGAATTTTTAAATCAAAACTTCTTTCTTAAAATGTTTTGTTTGTTTTGTTTTAGAAAGCTTTGGAGAAAATTGGCTTGACGTTGCTTGTGAATATGAAACGCCTAGGAATTTATGTGTGAAACGCCTAGGGATTTAAACGGCAGTGACAAGACTTTGGTTTCATACTCCTCAATAAATGACTCACCTGGAGAAGAATCCAGGATTACTAATAAACCAAAAAAAATACAACGAAGGTGCATCTCCTAGAAGAAAAATTCTAGGGAGCTGGCAAATCTTGTTGGAACTCGGCACATCTAATCTTCCACTTCAGGTAAAATTATACAAGCTTATTTTAAAACCACCTTGCTCTGAACGGTGCAGACTGAAATGTTTTACCATTTTGGAAAACTCTCGACAGTTAATTTTTGATGATTTCTGGAATGAAAAAAGAGACCGGAATTGGAAACAGCAATTCTTGTCCAACTCTAAAATGGTATGGCTTCAACTGTGAAAGGGAAGTTTTTCACTGTACTTCAAAACTTCCTTCACAGAAGAACGTTTCAAGGAAGTTTCACTGAAAAGGAATAAACGGTAGAGTGTAGTTCCTCTGCCTAGTATGATTCCTGTCATCAATAGTTCGCTTAGGGCAATCAGCAGTGAAAAACACAGAGACATACTAAAGTTGGTAAAATGGATCCATTTAGGATATTATGATTTTTATAAAAAAAATTGAAGGTAGAACAAAATAACAAGACAAAAAAAACCAAGAATTAAATACTGCACTATATTTTTTTTTTGTTTTACTATATTTTAATGTTTTTTAAGGTTTTTATACTAAAATTAGTGAAAATTATAACAAAAATTCCTTTATTAAATCCCCACAGAGTGATCTATTTTTAGTAAGAAATTCTGGAACGGTATGGACCAGAAGATACTAAGTCCTAACTTAAGACTAAGCTCGTATTATTTCAAGACCAAACTATACTAAGAACCTATTAAGTCCGGCACATCCGAATAAATCGGGTATTTTTTACTTTTTTACTTTTTGAACTTATAGCTCAAGCAACATAGCTTGGCATCCGAGGTTTGGATGCGCAGTAGTCTAACACCCGAAAGCTCATTCGAAGCAGTACATTCGTGGTGTTAACATCGGTTAAGTACTGTATATTCGAGAAACTCTCCGTTCTCTGTCTCTGCTAAACACTGTTCTCACTCTTTCTTTTATGCATCTCTGAGGCCAAGCTATGTTTGTTTAGCTGTAAGTACACTTTGGTTCTCAGGTACCGAACTGGCATCGACAGTGAGGTTTTCTAAGATCCAGTCTGCAAATCTACGGCGCTGCTGGTAGTCGGCCTGTGAGTTTTGGAGCCAATTGGATCTCGTAAGCGTATAGGCCAAGCATATTGGTCAATATGCGGGGTAATGGGGCAGTGGAAGGAGTTAATATTTGAGAATATTGACAAACTGGTTCGAAATACTACAATTGCGACTATACTTTAGCCTGAACGAACGGAGCGTATACGTTTTGGGGGTAAGTAGCTTGTAGTAAACCGATCTCTTTTATTTTTTTGATTAGGTTGTAGAATAGTATTCTTACCGATTCTGAGAATATGATTCGTGATTGCTGTAGCATGTAGCGCTTTGTGATTGCTGTAGCATGGAATGGTAAATTTCTCAAATTTAGAGATAACATATGTCAAGTATAAACTTCAAATAGTTTAACACACCATAAATAGTGCCCAATTCAAATCCAGTAGTACTTATAGAAACATCCTTTATTAAAATCAGAATTATCACTCAGTTAAGTTAGGTATGTTTGTTTAAGCATTAACATCAGAATTCATTTAAATTGAACTCACCTGGACTCCGAATTGATCATGTGTATTCCAATACTTATTGCACCAGTTCCATAACCCATTAGGCAAATATTGTTTTCATTTCCACCGAATAATTTAATGTTATTTTTCACCCATTGCATTGCGGCTTGTTGATCCATTAAACCATAATTTCCCGATGCTTCTCCATCCATGGTAGTAAAAAACCCCATAATGTTCAATCTCCAACCAAATGTCACTACAATTACTCTTTGTCGATATACTAAGGTGTGTGGATTCCAAATTGATGGCATTCCAGTTGTAAAATTTCCTGGGTGAAACCATATAATAGTAGCAAATCCCTGAGATGGTGGGGAAACTAAAAATTCACGAAAAATAATAATCATCACAACAAAATAATTGCTCTGTAAAAATATTTATATATTATCATAAATTTCAATCATTCATGTCATTCAATTTATATGTGTTAATGGTATATTGAAATGTTGAGGACGTGTTGTACTTTCAACTGGCTCGAAGCCAAACGAATCAAGCCAATGCAATATCATGCACAACTTATCAAAATGTAGGTGAAACTGCACCAAAAATACAACACATATACCTACATATTACTAGACAATAAGATCGCAATGTATTCATTCAACTCAGATTATTTGTTCTACTTAACATTTCACAATCGTCAAATAATAGATGCTGTCCAGAAATACTACACGGTTTAGCAAAACAAAAGTATTCAACCCAAATATTCCAGTATCCGAATTCTCACTTTTCCGCTTTATGGCGCAATTCCTGCATAGGTAAAGTTTCAATATCGGTTATAATAAGAATATTGTAGATAAATTAATTAGAAAA
This sequence comes from Cosmopolites sordidus, assembly GCA_031761425.1. Classification (NCBI taxonomy): domain Eukaryota; kingdom Metazoa; phylum Arthropoda; class Insecta; order Coleoptera; family Curculionidae; genus Cosmopolites; species Cosmopolites sordidus. Next base: position 1,347,879 of record JARFXV010000061.1, read on the forward strand.
CATAAGTTTAGAAGATTATTGAAAGAATCTTCGACTTTTTAAAAGAATCAGAACAAAAATAAATTCATTTACCCAATATATCCCAATTACCAAATTTACCCAACATTAGATATGAGAGAAATGAAAAATCTTGTGTTGCCCAACATGCAATCGAACATGATCATCATATAAATATTAGTAATTTAAGACTGGTTAGAAATATAAATAACAATAGGGCTTTGGATGCATATGAAAGCATTCAAATAGAAAAATTGTAGAAAATCATGAACTGGGATAAAGGAGCTATTGCGTTCAGTCAACTTTTTCAATTATTAATGTAAGACCCAGTAAACTTCCCTGTTCATGATTTTCATTCATGAATTCATGTTTCATTAGGCAGGGTTATCATATAAATAGAACATAGTTTAGTTTTAGAATTAGATTAAATCATCTCCTGATGATGTTAACATGATTAGTGAAACGTGCGTCGAGGAGTTTAAAAAAATGTGATTTGGTGTTTCTCTTCGAGTTTAACTCTCATGGTTGGTAAAATTAAAAGAAGAGAAACAAATTATTTTTTCCTGGATTGTGTATAAAAATTTTAAAACAAAGGGCATACGTATTATATAAAATGCTGTTTCGAAATATTTTATGGTAGTCTTATTAGTTATATGAAGGATTGACTTCCATGTTTTGAAAATAAATTTCTGCTAGTTGGGTCATGCATAAATTCTGTTGTATTATAATCAACTGAATTACGACCTACCCGTAATAAAATCGAACATAAGTGTTTCCTTCACGCTAAGATTGAAACTAAAATAGTTGTATTTTATTTTATTGTTTCACTACTTATTTATTATTTTAAATTTCACTATAAGGCCTATGTGGCAAATACCATAAGACCAAAAATTGACTCTCAGGACAAAATAGACTCTCATGGCTTTAGTCGTTCCTTTATCCGCTTTTCAGGTGTCCAGCTTGAACCCAACTGATGACGGCTTAAGGCCAGAAACCGGTCTTGGGAGACGCTTTGGATGGCGGATGAAGGAATGGCAAAGCAGGACGTGGAGCACGGGTGAACTTCCTTAGCTTTTTAATAAATATATATATATATATATATATATATATATATATATATATATATATATATATATATATATATATATATATATATATATATATATATATATATATATATATATATATATATCATCATCATCAACATGCTTCCAACCTTCACGGTCCTGGGCTTTCCTCTGCCACTCGGGTCCAATATACTTAACGATGTCATCAATCCATCGTGCTTTCGGTCTTCTTCGGTCTTCTTGCGGACGTTTGCGATCAAGCGGTATCCACTCCAGGATTGCCTTGGTCCATCTGTCGTCCCATCGCCTCGCTATATGGCCTGCCCATCTCCATTTCAATTGTTTTATTCTTCCAATGATGTCACAGACTTTTGTTTGTTTTCTGATGCATGCGCAGGACTTTCTGTCTCGTCTTGTAATGCCAAGCATACATCTTTCCATTCCCCTCTGTGCCACCCGAAGTTTTTGAATTGATTGCGATGTGAGTGTCCAGGTTTCACTTCCGTATGTCATAACGGGTAGAACGCACTGATCGAAGACTTTTCTTTTCAGGCAAAGTGGGAGCCTGCTCTTAAACACTATGTTGAGCCTACCAAATGCCTGCCAGCCACATTTAACACACCGTTCCACTTCCCGGGCGGTATTCCCCTCCATTAAAATCCTCTGCCCAAGATATATAAAGCTGTCCACAATCTCTAAATCCCTTCCTAAAACTGAAATTCTTCTGTCCTGAGCGAAGTTATGGAACATAACCTGACATCCATTGAACATAACCTGACCTGACATCCATTATCGCATGCTTTGAGATGGAATCAAATGCTTTTTCGTAGTCGATAAAAGCCAAGCACAGTGGCATGGTGTATTCGTTGTGCCTTTCTATGACCTGCTGTACAACCTGGATGTGATCCATTGTACTGAATCCACTTCTGAATCCTGCTTGTTCTCTTGGTTGTGCGTCATTCAGTTTTTTTTTTAATATTCTTTTAGAAATTATCTTAGTGAAAACTTTGTACATCACTGATAGGAGGCTTATTGGACGGTAGTTCTTTAAATCTTCCTGTGCTCCTTTTTTATGTAAAAGGATCACTTCTGCATTTTTCCATAAGTCCGGTACTTTTTGTTCTTTGAGGCATTTTGAGTATAATTTTGCCAGTGTTCGACCACCAGCTTTTAGCATTTCGACAGTTACACTATCCTTTCCTGGAGCCTTGCCGTTCTTCATCAATTCAATAGAATTTGTTACTTCCTCCACTAGGATATCTGGCATTATATATTGTTCTTCCGTGGGTATTGCTGTCCCTGACTGGCTCTGATCTTCATATAACTGGGAATAAAACCTTCTGACAATCTCTAACATTTGGGTACGCGCCCTGAACACTGTGCCATCCTCACGCTTTAAAGCATATATTTGCGTTCTTTTGTTTCTCAGCTTCTGTTTAGCTTTGTTAATTCCTTTATTTTCTTCCAGGGTTTTTTGCACTAGCTGCATATTGAATCGGCGCGTGTCCTCTATAATACGTTTTCTTATAGTTTTGCAGAGCTCAGTGTACTCGACCCTGCCAAAAGGACTACCTGCATTTCTCATTGCTCGCCGTTTCTTCATTAAATCAATGGTCTCACTGGAGATTTTTGTTTATATGAGACATTTTTCTTCTGGTGCTATTGAAGCAGCCGTTTGAAGTACATTGTTGGCGATTTCTTCATATTGAACTGATATTTCCACCTCTTCTGGATCTTGTAACGCAGCAAACCGGTTTGACAAAGCAATCTCAAAATCGCTTCCTCTCTCCAGCAGTTTTCCAGAATCCACCTTGCCCTTCTTTGATCTGACCATTCTTTCGCGCTCTTTTCGACAGTCAATCCGAACCCTTGCTCGTACCATTCGGTGGTCACTGCCAACATTAAAATTGTTAAGAACAGTACAATTGGTAAATATTGTTTTATCGTTGGTCATGATGTAGTCAATTTCGCTTGTGAGCCCAGATAGACTTTTCCATGTCCATTTTCTGCTGATATTTTTCTTATAGAATTAATTCATAATATATAGTTCTTATTCTATATATATATATATATATATATATATATATATATATATATATATATATATATATATATATATATATATATATTGCAAATTAATTTGTAATAGTATAGATAATTAATACAATAACTATATAATATAAATATATAACAAAAAGTTAGAAAACAGAACATGCAAATGTGGTCATCAAAATAGAGCCAACCAAGAAACAAGCACAATACATACTATTTAACAGTTAACAACAGTATTAAATAACACATAAACATTTTTTGAACATTTAATACTTAGTTTTATGGCCTTTGTGTTTTAATATTTCGGCGCATCTTTTGGGCATCGAGTTTACAAGTATACATTTCTAATGATATAGCTTCCCATTCTTTTTTAATCACATCCCAAAGTTCAAACTTGTGTTTCATTTTATGTTTACCCACGGTATTCTTGGAGTATATGCTAACAAGAGGTGCTGAAGTACTACTGCATATCAAAATTGGCATGCGGCTTCTTGAGGTCGATCTGGTTGAAAACGAAAGTTGATGGAAGTCAAGCTCACTGGCGGACTGTAGCACCACAGGAAGAAAAAGCACATGTAAAGGCCATAACTATACCTAATTAAAAAGACATTGAAATAAAACGAAATGTTCCAATAAAACCATATATAGGGTGATTTTTTAGTGCGTCCGAACTTTAAATTCAAATAAAACAACAACCAAATTAGATGCATTGAAACTATTTATTTTATGTGATATGACAATCAATGGCATTAATGTTTCAAAACAATTTCGCATGCTCATTCTGTCAATCCAATTTCCGACCATTTTTTCAAGCAATTGGGTCTTATGTCGCAATTGTCCGATTTATGTTGGCTTCCAAGGCGTCAATAGTTGCTGCTTTATCGGCATAGACCAAAGATTTAACATAACCCTAAAGAAAATATCTAAAGCCTTTACATCATATGATTAATTCTTCAAAATAATTTTCTCACTGAATTGTTCCCTCAATAAATCCATTTTTACGTTGGCTGTATGACATGCAGAGCCGTCCTGTTGGAACCACATCTCCTCTAGGTTAATACCATTCAAATTCGGAATTAAATCATCCACGTAGTCAAATAACAAAGCCCAACTTGTTTCAGTTTTAACATCAAGCAGCTTGAAATGCGTTCGGAATTTGTCGATAATTCAGCGAATACATTGCGAAGTTCTAATTCACGAAGTGCTCTATAAGTTTGGTGGGCAGAACATTACTTTTGCTAATAAATTTCGACAATTTGCAAGCGTTGTTCTGATGTTAAACGTTTCATGATGATTTGTCAGACTATTGAGAAACAGATTTACAGGCTTAAACGTAAACTCACAATTCGTTTGACAGTGAACCCTATCGTAAGTTCGGAGACACTAAAAAAACCTTTATATGTAAAAACTTTGTATTAATTTCATATGAGTACTGAAAATACTTGAAAATTTTAAAATACATGAAAAGGTAAATAAACAACTATTAATAAAACAATATTCCATCGTAGCATTTGCGACCAAATTCTTAACTTAAAAATTCATATGAAGTTTACATCGTGCTAAATAATTAATATGGAGTAAAATATTCAACTTAATTAACAGAAAATTAAAAAAAAAACGACATACAATATTTTCATATGTTTCCATATTATATTTTTATACTTCTTCGAGAAATGTATTATATTGTAAATAATAATTTTTAGTGGCTATTTCTACAGTTATCTTCATTATTTTCTTTTCAAACTCACTCACTGATACAATTTTTATTATTCTTATTAAATCTTCCTTCTTGTTCTACCCAAAGTAACCTAGAAGATTTAAGTCCGGAGAACTATAACACAGGTCAACAAATTTAAACTTTCTTGAGGTAACATTGTTGAAAATACGTGTATATGAAGTATTTTGTAGTCCTAAATCCGAAAATGGTAAGCTACTTACTGAGCATGTACAGTCTTTTTGTTACAGGGGGTCGGTGGTGGGGAAAAAAGGGGACAACATATTTTTATAAGTTAATATTTATTTAATATAAACGTGTAAAACGTGTTTTATCTATGCAAAGACATTACTAAGGATTATGTGAATTAAAACATATATTCAGTCATCATACAGTCGTCATACAGCGACAAAAACTTTAACTTTTTCCTCTTGTGTTCTGTAGCATCATGTCTATTTAAAAACCAGCAGTAGTCGCCCAACATAGATGGGTTCCAGAGTCCCTGGTATGGAGAGAGGTTTCACCAAAGGTCCTGGTGAAACCTTGCTCCTTATTCGTCGCTTACTGCATTCAAATTGTCCGGAAAACTTAAATGGGGGTGTAAAAAATGCGTTTTTAAGAACATGCGACGCCCTAGTATTTCATAGGATTTCAAGAGTTCATAAATGAGGTATTTATAGTTTTCATCTTTCTTGTTGCCCGTTTCCCTAGACTTACAAAACACTTCCTGCAAACAAGCTGCCAATTAATTTTTATTTATTTTTTCTTGAAAAAGGAAATCACCTAGAAACTTCCTTATTTGAGATCCAATAAATACGTCTTTGTTTAGCTTTGGATCACTTAACTGAGGAAATATTTATTTTAAGTACTTGAAACCATTACCTTCTTTGTCCATGGCTTTGACAAAGTTTTTTATTAGTCCAAGCTTAATATGGAGAGGCGGAAGAAACACCTTTTTGGGTTAGTAAGGGGACATATTTTATGTTTGAAGTACCAGGTTCAAAAGAAGTTCTATGAGGCTAATCTTCTTTACTGTAATGTTCTTTTTTGCCTAATTGTCCCATAAATACAAAAAAAAAATATATTTTGTATCAAAGTACTCCTTACCTTTATAATTACCTTTATATATATATATATATATATATATATATATATATATATATATATATATATATATATATATATATATATATATATTAAATGTTTACCTTACGTGCTAGGCCATTGCTGTGAAAAGGTGTTTTAATAACTACCTAAATGAAATGCAAAAAGAGCATTTTCATCAGTGTTACAAAAATCATGTCGACCTGTGTAATTTCCATGTTATTTTATAAATTTAATTTGAAAAATAGGACGTTGCTGGTCTGCTTCTTTATAAAAAAATGCTTACAAAAGTTGTGCTGAATATATCAAATAATAGATTTTAACACATCATTTTACATCGTATTAAAGAACTGGAATGAAAAAATGATATGACTGAACAAATGAAATTTAAGCTGTCACGATTAAAAGATGAACAGAACATAATATTTTCTGGTGACAAAGTACTTATTTCAGAAGATACTTTTAACATATCAGCACAATTAATAACTATTATATGCCTTTTCAGTTTCAGGTATCGGAATCGGTTTCAGGTAGTACGTCATACGTCGTGGAAAATATATTGAAAAAAGTTTCTTAAGATTGGTTCGAAACTGTGCCTTAGTTATATTCCATGTGGATCTTTCACAAGAAGTTTTTTGACTCCTAACCTAATACTAAGTTAATTGAAAAGTTCGCGGAACGACACCTATACAGCTACATTTTGAAGTTTTATCCTTCATATGACCATATATAGAGTTTCAAGTCGATATGTCAATTCATTCGTACAAAAACAGCAGCTTCAAATAAACGTATCAGTGTTATTTTTTAAAATGGAAAAAAACATCGTACAGTGATTAAATTCTTTTTAACAAAAGGTTTAAAGGCAATGGAAATTCATAGTAAAATGGTAAATGTATTAGGGGAGTCTGCTCCTTCAAAAACTATGGCTTGTAAGTGGGCAGGTGAGTTTTAACGTGGTCGTACAAGCCTGAATAATGATCCTCGTTCAATAAGTGCAACTACTGAACAAATTATTAATTATATATATGATATGGTTATGGATGACAAACAATTGACTTTGAGTGAAATTTCTAAGGCCATGGATATCTCAACTGAACTGGTGTTTCATATTTTGAAAAAGGAATTAGGCTTGAGAAAGCTATGTGCAAGATAGGTGCCGCATTTGTTAAACTCTGATCAAAAACGACTTCGAGAAAAACGTTCTAATATTTGGATCTTTTTCGAAAAAATAAAATAGATTTTAAACGTTGTTTTGCAACAAACCGCAAACTGGACTGAGCCCGGTTGTTCAGCTCTGAAACAGCCAAAGTGGTCAAAATCGACCAAAAAGTTTATGGCATCAATTTTTTCGAATGCAAAAGGCATTTTGTTAATTGATACCTTCATCAAGACAATGAATTGAAGAAGTTACACTACGAATTGTTGGAGGATCCACCATATTCACCAGATTTGGCCCCCTCTGACTTTTATCTGTTCTCAAACCTCAAAAAATTCTTACGTGGCAAGTGTTTTTCATCAGATGAAGAAGTTATAGCAGCCTTAGATGAATACTTTGAAGGACTTTCAGAAAATCACTTCTGAGATAGAATAAATGAATTGGAGAACCGCTAGAAAAAATATATTGAGCTTAATGAAGAATATACGAAAGAATAAAGTAATTTTTTCAACTATATACTTGTTTTATCATTTCCGCTCCACGAAATTTTCAGTTAGCCTAGCAGATATTTGACACACTTTTATATTTTCACATTTGAAAACCTGACTAACATCATAGTTGTATGAATTGGAATTAAGAAAAATCAGCTGCATTTTTAAATAAAATCTTTACCACACATAGTTGCTGAGACAATTGATTTGTTAAACATCAAATTTCCGAACGTGAACGTTTTTTTGTACGTGTCTTCTCTATAAACTGATATGAAGATTATGCTCTGAGATTTTTCAGTGCATTTTTTTCACGGCGTACAAGTGAACATACGATTTTCTCACAATGTAACTAACAGTATCAGTCAATTTAAGTAACTACAAACATTGTGCCAAGAAATATATGGTTTAGTAAACTTAAATGGTTTTTTAAGATTATATGAAATATATTAAGTGTGGTAGCAATCTTTCCTATTAATTTAGATGGTTTCATGCCTACAACATGCTTAAGAATACTTAATTAAATCTCGGCCGGACAACATAAACAAGGTATATCACAAAGGTCGAAAACTATAGAATACAATTTAGCACACCAGATTTAATTTGTGATTTCGTTGAAATTCTCCTGTTTTTTATATAGAAGCATATATCTACATCCTCTATCGCTCCATCCCTCTATCTATAACATCTTCACAAAACACACATTATTATCTTTCCTGCGACTGTAATAAGAAAATTGAGCTTAAAGGCAAACTTGTTAATACATTACACAGGTCGACATGATTTTTGTAGCATTGATGAGAATGCTCGTTTTGCTTTTCATTTAGATCGTTATTAAAACACCTTTTCACAGAAATGGCCTAGCACGTCCCATTTTCAAGTACCGTCTTCTTTTTTATATCATAGGCTCATTGAAATCTCAAAAAAAAATGTATATCATTGACTCATTTTTACCTGATTATTCCAAAGTCAAATACAAATAATTTACAAAGGTAAGGAGTACTTTGGTACAAAGTATTGCTGTTTTTGTATCTATGGGACAATTAGGCAACAAAAGAACATTACAGTAAGAAAGATTGGCCTGGTAGAACTTCTTTTGAACCTGGTACTATAAACATAAAATATGCCTCCTTGTTAACCCAAAAAAGGTGTTTCTTCCGCCCCTCCATATTAAGCTTGGGCTAACGAAAAACTTTGTCAAAGCCATTGACAAAGAAGGTCTACCTAAAAGAAAGATTTCCTCAATTAAGTGATGCAAAACTAAAAGAAGGCATATTTATTGGACCTCAAATAAGGAAGTTTCTAGGTAATTTCCGTTTTCTAAGTGTAGTGAAAGGATTTCTGGGCAACAAGAAAGATGAAAACTATAATAATCTCATAGATGAAGTCTTGAAAGCCTATGAAATACTAGGGTCTCACATGCCCTTAAAAATGGTTTTTTACACTCCCATTTGGATTTTTTTTGGAAAATTTGTATTGACTAAGCGACTAACAAAGAGAGAGGTTTCACCCGGACATCAGGATGATGGAAACAAGATACCAGGGATGCTGAAACCCATCTATGTGGGGCGACTACGGCTGGTTTTTAAAAAAGAGATGATGCTACAGAACACATGAGGAAAAAGTGAAACTTTTTGTCGCTGTATAACATATCATGTAATATATATTTTATTCACATAATCCTCAGTAATGTCTTTGCGTAGATTTAATACGTTTTACATTTTTATATTAAATAAATATTAGATTGTAAAAATATATCGTTTCCTTTTTTATACCCACCAGCGACCCCTTGTAACAAAAAAACTGTACGTGTTACAGTAATAACTTATCATTTTCGGATTTAGGACCTTAAAGGTTACCTTAAAAAGTTTACATTTGTTGATCTGTATTATTTTTCGAATACAGTAGTATCTCTTATTGACAACATCTTTAATGTTAGTCTTTGCTTGTGTTCTGCTTTAAACATATTTGTGATTAAATTAACCTTTATAACACGTCACAAAAGTAAATCTAAAATACTGCATAAACCTAGTTTTTTCATTGGTTTAAAATAATTATGTTTAATTTAGTTAACGTTTCTACGCAATGTGCCCATATTCTAAATGTCAAGTAGCGCGCAACATAAAAATAAAACAATTCTAATCAGTTTTATCGTACTGGCTGATCTTAAAATAAAGGAACACGCATTCGATTTTTTCCTGGAATACGTGTTTTTAAAAAAGTGGTTAAAACTAATTACCTTCAGTTTAAACATATTTTTCAAGCGTAGTTGGCTTGTGGATAGAAGGAAAATATAAACAAATTAGTTAAATTTGTATACTTATGTATAGCTAAAAGGTATAAAACTTTGCTCGCGTCCTTTCACGCATAGCAGCCTCACCATGAGGGTCTGAGAGCATTCGGTGAGCCTCAGCCGCAGATTTCTTCATGTTAAAGAAATAAATTAACACCTCCCGCAAATGACGAGAATTTGGCTCATAAACTGACATCTTTAATAGCGAATAACTTTATGATGTAAACACAAATCGATTACTGGTCCTATCGGGTTGTGTTTACAAGATGCCCAAAGGTATTGCATGCCATCTATGATGTATTTATTTCGACGACTAGTTACCGCTATCGCCATCTTAGGAAAACGGCGAGGGCAAAGTTGTATACCTTTTAATATAAGTTTTGTATGTCTTGCGTAACTGTGAACATAAGTGTGGAAAAAATAGCATATGTTATCGGTGAAGCTTGTATTATTATGTATTACTAATAAGCATGATCGGGCTCAAAATGATTGGAGATAGGATTTCCAAAACAGTCTAGTATGCCGACCTCTTGGACTGTAATAAAATTTTGAACAAAGTCCACAGCCTACTAAAGACGCACCAGTATTCTTACACTTCCTCGACATTATGTACGTACATCAGATGATGTACGGTCACAGTTAACGGGACGATGGTAGGGGAGAACCCATGGCGCCTAAAAACTGGAACCAGTTGACTAACGTCTCCGGACCTCCAGGGTCGGTGGGTTGGGCGGGGTTGGGTTTAGCAGTTTCACTACGGAAAACAATTATTGATACCTTTACCTTTATATATACAACAACAGAGAGAGAGAATAAAGAATGTTATAAGCTTCTGGAAAGCTAGAGAGGCAAGACACCCAGAAACGATATTAAGTCAGTTTTGGGGGACTTTAATGTCCACATTGAAAAATAATCGGAATATACCCCAAACAATACGCAAGTGCAATCTACATGATAACGTAAACGACAATAGGGAAGATTAATATAATGCACTGTATGAAAATACCTTAGGTGATGAGAACAAATTTCCAACGTAAAAACATTTATAAGGGAACATGTGTTTTATCTGATGGACACACAGTAAATCAAAGAGAACATCATGAGATATAGCAGATCCAAGCACACACGCACGCTCAAGTGTGCTTGATGTAAGAAACCATAGAGGGGAATCATCAGAGTCGAGCCACTACCTGTTAGTAACAAAAATTCAATATAAAATCTGTGTCACTAACAAAGAAACAGGAGTAGAAAGACAGAAAAACACGAAATTGAAAGATTAACAACAGACGAAAGCTTTAAGAAGAAGATATAGAGCGGTATATAGATTATAGAGCGGTAATAGAGTAGTTAGACGCAAAAATGCCACGTTATCCTATATTTTGTCTTGCTTTTTATTTATTAAAATCATAATATTTAGATTAATTATATTTTAAGAAACACATAGTTATGAAGCGAAAACAAGGTCAAAACATTGACTATAATAGCTGGAACAAGCTGTAACAAGTAATTATTTTAAAGGGGTCTATTCATCTCTGACATGGAAAAATATAATCAAGTTACCAAAACAAGTCTTTTTGTAGGGATCATTCTTTTTGTGTTAGGTTATTCACGCAACCGGCGCATTAAATATTACATATATAGACAGTTGCGCAATCTGGACGGTGTTTTTTTCAGATGTACTCTAATACTTAATCGGCAATTACTGGAAAGCGTTCCGGAACGAGGTTCATGTTCGGCTGCTTTTCTACCATTACTAATGTCATTTTTTACATAGTTTCATCACATTTCTATCAATACATGCAATTAATGCAAATCCATTTTAAAAGTCGCCTACAAAAATGTTTAACCGGTGGAAATAACCCTACAATTTCTAACTTAACAAGAGGAATCAGATGAAACTTCTTGCTGTCGGATATCGACACATAAAGCGCGCGAATTTTTGAAACAAAAGTCACCTTACTTAAGGGTGTAAGGCAAATAACTTTCGTAAAATTAACCAAAGATTCTTTTGAAACAACATCATTTGAAAGAAAAAAAGTTCTTTACCACAGAGTCGAAAACCTAAGAGATTTCTCGGAAAAAAATTGCAAAGTTATTAAATTGATAATCGAAAAGCTATGATAAGAATTATCATTTGAAGCAAAGCAAAGGGTCTACCATTAGGGATGATGGAACTTTGACAGCTCATGGCGGCCATATTTGTTCATCGATTTTTGATATCTTGTCAGTTTTTTTCCGTAAGGTTGGCAATTAAATAATTGTTCATTTCACGTTAAAATAACTTTAGGAAATTGTCCAGTTTTATTTCACAAATTCGCGACCCCTCGTGCTACTCCACGAGCAATTCAGATTCATCGTGGTACTCGCCGTGGTGGTTCTTCTGAACAGGTTATTGATCGTGTTATTAGGAAATTTGAAAGTGAGTTTACTCTCCACGATAATGTGGTGCGTATATGACAAAAAAGCCAGGTGTTTTAAGAATATTGCCGCCGTTCAAGCAAGTGTAGCCAAAAATGACGTCTTGGTTACTCGCCGCTCGCAAGAGTTAGGCCTCCCGCCAATGACAACCTGGCAAATTTTGAGGTTAGACTTAGGCTTGCGTCCGTATAAGATGGTACTGGCAGAAGAACCGAAGCCAACGGACCATCATATTCGTCGTGAATTTGCCGATTGGGCCGTCGAAATGATGGAAGCCGACAACGAATTTCATCACAAAAGCATCTTATCCGATGAGGCTTATTTCTGGCTCAATGGTTTCGTCAATTGTCAAAACGTCAATTCAAAATTGTCGGTATTGGTGCGGATATAATCCACACGTGATCCAGATCCAGGAGTCCTTCGCATCCGCAAAAGATCACAGTTTGGAGTGGATTTTGGCAAGGAAAAGTCATCGGTCCTTATTTCTTTAAAAATGAGGAAATGAGGAATGCTAGAAATTTTTTTTTCCTGAAATTTGATGGAATCGATGCGGATGGCTTTTATTTTCAACAGAATGACGCACCACCGTATATTTCCCGTGTAAACATTGGCTTATTGCGAGCCAAGTTCGGCAACACAAAATGGCCTCAACGCTTGGCTGCCGAGATCATGAGATTTAACTCATTTAGATTATTTTCTCTAGGGACATGTGAAAACACAGATTTATACCAATAAACCTGCGACTATTGGCGACTTGGAAACTAACATTCGTCAAGCCATAGTCGCCATACAACCCAGGGTCATGTGCGCCAGGGTCATCGAAAATTGGCGGGAACATATCCGTCTCTGCAGAAAGAGTCGTGGTGGCCATTTGACTGAAATCTTGTTCAAATCATAAATTGCATGTCTAAATCTCTTAAATAAAGCAATCGGAACCGTTTTTAGCAAAAAATGCGCGTTTTGTTTAATTTTGAAGTTCCATCATTCTTAGTGGTAGACCCTTTATTTCCATTTCCGTTTTCAAATACTCCAGACCATAAACCACACCAAAATATTCATTTAATTTTTGTGTATGTAAAGGTATTTCAAGAACAGCACATCTGAGTTTTCTTTAACCCAAATGCGACAGTTTTATTTATTTACGAAGCCATTTAACCAAAAATGAACATCATCGCTGAAGGTAATATTTTCATGAAATTCAAAAGTTCTACGCAACAAATGATCATTTTGTTTGAGTTCTAGGGTGAACTGAATTTTATACGCCTTGAAATACAAATCTGTATGAAGAATATTCATGTACTGTCATAAGAAAGCCCAACTTCTTAAGAACGACGTGTAATTGTTTTGGATTTTCATTCACACTTTGGTTTACAGCATCGATGTTTTCAGTAATACGTTTAAGTTTTTGACGGGTTGGATTCTTAGCATCACAAACACTACCATTATTTTTTTAACTACCAACTAATTTTTTAATTAAATTACGAATACTAAGCTCTGTAGATCGATTATGTTGACCATAAAGTCCACGTAACATAACCCGAATAGATTCATTATTTTTGTAATAAAATTGAACAATTTGTATACGTGTATTGTGCGACCTAATATATCTTCATAATGATTTGCCAAACAATACTAAACACAAATTTCAATTTTGGTGGGAATAAGAACAAAAGTGGTTGCTATGACGTTTTACAAAAATACTAGTTTGATAGCCCTTTATATAGGTGAATGGCGCGTTACGTTATACATTAAATGCAAAACAATGATTAATTGGTGTAAGGCAGGGTGACGCAATATCTCCTATTCTTTTCTCGGCTTGCCTTGAAGAAGTATTCCGTAAATTGGATTGGGAACAGGATGGTGTAAAGATCAATGGTTCAAACTTAAACCATCTTAGATTTGCAGATGATATCGTTCTCCTTTCACAAAACCTAGAGGAGCTGCAAAGGGCTGATGAACCATTTGACTTAAAAATATACCTGAAAAAGAGCCAGGTTATGTTCAATAAATTCGCTAAGGACATCAATTCAAAAACTTCGGGTAGGACACAAGGGAATGGAAAGATGTATGCTTGGCATTACAAGACGAGACAGAAAGCCCTGCGTGTGGATCAGGAAACAAGCGAAGGTGTGTGACATCATTAGAAGATCAGAAGAAGCAATTGAAATGGAGATGGACAGGTCATGTAGCGAGGCGATGGGACGACAGATGGACCAGGGCAATCCTGGGGTGGATACCGCTTGATCGCAAACGTCCGCGAAGAAGACCTAAAGCTCGATGGACTGATGACATCGTTAAGTATATAGAACCCGAGTGGCAGAGGAAAGCCCAGGGCCGTGTAAGTTGGAAGCATGCTGAAGAGGCCTTCATACTAGAGTGGATCGACACGGACTGATGATGATGATCCTTAACCACCAATAGAAAAGTTATGATAAGAATCAACATTTTAAGCAAAAATGTAAAAAGGAATATTTGACAAATATTAATTTGAGGATGGTTGCAGATTTTCTTGATGGAAATTCATACTAAATTGTATAAATAAAACAAAGTTGTCAAATTTCCACTTATATTTTTCTCTAAAACATAACGCGTTTCGCTACACTATAGCTTTTTCGGATGGTTGACAAAGAGTGAAATTATATTATCACAAATAGTAGGTACTATAGTACCTATCAAGTATATCAAGTAATTTTTTCCATCAAGTAAGTTACCAACCTCACAGGCTCCCCGGCTACTTGATATTTCAACCTACTATTGAAGAGTGCAAAAATAACACAGAGATGTTCTGTTTTACACCATGTGCATAAAGAATGAAGTCACACCAAAGTATATCAAGCTCAATACCCAGAACAACAGAAAATAGATAAGGATAAGGTAATTCACACAGAACTCTTATTCAGATTACATTACATTGAATTCTACATATTAGGTTTTTAGATTATTTAGATTATTAGACTATTTAGCATTAAAGTTCAAGACATCATACAAACGAAGTCCAATAAAGAAAAGAGAAAACTAAATGCTCTTATTAATGATAAACCTAAAACCATAGTCGATTTTAAAAAACATTTTTTAAATCACGTTCGAGTTCTTCGATAGATTCATGAATCTTTTTAACTCAACATTTACAGAACAAGAAGTACAATTATTAAGTAAAGGTTTAGAGGTGTGGAGACCGAAATAGCTTCAAAAGGTCAACCGTCTTGTATGAATAAGAAATATCAAAGTGCAAATATTATCAAATCTGAGTTGTTTAAAAATATGAGAATTCTTAATATGAAGCAAAAATTAGCAAATACAATCCACAAAAAGCAGAAGAAAATCAGTTAATTTTTACAAATGCATAGAAAGGGAACACAGTGATAGCAATAGACAAATCATGTTTCGTAAAGAAAACTTTAGAATTTATAGGGAAAGGAGATTACGAAATTTTAAAGAAAGATCCAACAGACAAATTCAAAAAACAAATCAAACTCCAAATTGAAAACTCACCTAGCATCATACCACAAAATGTTATTTTTAAATTAAAGAATATGAACCTTCAACCACCTCAACTCTACTCTCTTATCAAATTACACAAAGAAGGATATTCCATAAGACCTGTGTCAGCACCAGCATAAAATATATCAACTTTTTTAATAGAGATAATAAAAAAGCACTGCAACTTTAAATACAGTAACGAAATACAGTATTAAAAATTCTAATGAATTCATTAATAATATTAAAAATTTAGAGATAGAGAAAAATTCAAAACTTCAAGTTTTGACAGTTCAACTATCAAGTTTCAACAATAAAAAAGGCATTATGGGCAGTCCACAAAGCCCTTTACTTGCAGAAATTTTTATGAACAATATTTAGAAGATATTTTTCAAAAGCAAAATTAGTAAACAATGTTTATATTGGTACTGACATGTTTCCGGGTATTAAGAAACAGTTGCTTTGTTATTATATCTAATAATCTTAACGACCAAATTGACTTCAACCATTCTCCGCTATTGCATATGTCAAAAAACAGTCTAAGTAAGGGTTCTGGGAATTCTCAGAAAAGAAACATGTAAAATTACTTAATTACTTAGTACCTACTATTTGTCACAATACAATTTCATTCTTTGTCAACCATCCGAGAAAGCTACAGTGTAGCGAAACGCGTTATGTTTTAGAGAAACATATAAGTGGAAATTAGACAACTTTGTTTTATTTATTCAGTTGTTCTTTGATTTGAATGACTTGAACAAACTGAAAACAAATCAAAGGTAATCTGGATATAAACATTGTAAATGTCACATGTTAAGCGTTAAACTAATGCAAAATCCAACAAATGGAAAACAACCCAATATTATCATAATGAAAATGAAATTCTAGGTATTTTCTATTGCATCTACCCAATATCAAACTATATTTGAACAGCGAATATTACAGTTATATCGCATCTTTTTAAAAATACGAAATGTGTCTGTATAAATATTTCATATTCATCCGTATAATATACTCTGTATAAATATTTCAGTACCTATAATAACAAAGTATAACTCGACCGATATTTCCAATTAAGTTTTTAATTAAAATAGCGTAAAATAAGATTTCCAGTTAGTAAAGTAAATTTTTTACATACAATTCCCCTCATTTGGTCGCAATTTAAAAGCTTATTGGACAATAAAAAAACTTAATAGAATTCTCGGTTCTTTAGCCTCCCCCTCTATGTTCGTGGAAATCGTTTAATGATATCTAGACACGCTATGGCTGTAGCGCAAACCCTACGTCCATATCCGTTGCCGTTAAGTTACATTTTCATGCAACAGAAGCTGAAATTCAGCTGAAAAAACTTTTTGTAACAAGAAAACACACAAATGCCACAAAACTGCAATATTAAATATAATTTAAATTTAATATATTGATAAACATTAAAAAATTTAATATTTATTGTGGTAAATATTTAGACATGAAAATAAATTTGTTAGTTCAATATATATTTGGATATCGAAGTATAATAAAGAAACATCGAAATACCGGAATATATGCAACGTACTTTGGCTGGTTTTTTCCTACAAGTGAATTATCAGATGCTTATAACAAAATACACACACAAGAAAAGTCTAATGATAAGTCTATGCAATAATAATAAAAATGTGTATATCATTTATTATTATTATTATTCACGTATGGGCCCTGGTGGACCACGCGAAGTACAGTTAGAGGCGGGTGTTATTGTTAGCCTTCATTTGCGCCCATACTGATTTCATTCTTTCACTATCAGCTTTTTTCCTTTCGTCAGACCTAGTTGTTCCGGTCTTCCTACATTTTTCTGCCTGGCCAACCTCCCAAACCTTAACCTCGTGTCTGAAACAGTTTCTATTCTGAATTTTACCTTGGGTAATATTTGCTGATTTTAGGTCCTTTTAGGCAATCCATTTAATTGTTTCTACTTTAGCTCTACTCCTATTTTCATAAAATTCCACTATTTGTCTAGTTAGCCTACTCGGGTTCATTCGTTTTATGTGTCCGAAAAACTTGAGTCTTCTTTTTCTCATATCGCTATGTATATCTGTGTATTGTTTGATTTCTGTGTATATTGATTGCATATCATTTATATTATACATTGAGATTATGTATAGGTTCCTGTTAAAATTCGAATAGTTTTTGCTTGTTAAAACTTGAAGTAGCAATAAAAACTTATTTGTATATTAACGGTTTATTCCGTTAAATTTTTATATTTTATTTATTCTGCCTTTCTTTTCCTTATAAAACACATGACAAATATTTTTTTCAACATTGCAAATATTGCGTTTTATAATGTAATGAAAACATATAACTTTACTATCAATATATGAATCGGGCAGTAGGCATTCTTGAAGCTGGCATGTGGCAAGTCGAAGTAGCTGAGCAGATAGGCGTTTCACAAAATATTTTCAGTCGACTATGGAGGTATTTTAAGGAAACAGGGAGTCCGGCTGAACAACATCCAGGACGAGGACACTGTACAACTGCATCTCAAGATAGATTTTTAGTTTTAACTGCAAGAAAACAACCTCCAATAACAGTACTCAAGTTGGTTACGGAGTTACATCGGACGCATAACTTAATTGTTAACCGAGATACTGTAAAAAATCGTCTCCGTAAAGCCAATCTCCATTATCGACGACCGCTCAGATGCCCATTTATCTCAAGAGGCCATCGCAAGATTAGACTGGTGTCGAGAACTTCAAAATTGGTATGAAACTGCTTGGTCCGCAGTTTTATTAACTGATGAGTCCAAATTTGGATTTCATCCCGATTCTCGTCGAATAAGAGCGTGGAGGCGATCCGGAGATTTGGAACGTTTGAGGCACGTCCAAGAGGTGTATACTTACAGAGGCGGTACTATTACGGTATGGGGTGGAATCATTGTTGGCGATAGAACCGAGCTCATTTTTCCAAATGGATTTTTGACAGCTCAGTAATATTCGAATAATTTTCTCCAACCCATTGTGCGTCCATTTGCTGATGATGTTGGTGAAAACGTCCAACTCATGTACGACAATGCTCGTCCACATACCATTCGTGTTGTGACAAACTGGTTAAACAACGAGGAAATTGATGTTTTGCCATGGCCAGCACAATCTCCGGACCTAAATCCAATGGAGCCTGTATGGAACATGCTTCAAAGAAGAATTACCCCATACATGACCGACATTCCAAATGCTTTTAGATTCAGGGAGCTTCTAACAAGAGAATGGGCACGTTTAGCCCAAGAAGATATAGATCACATTATTTTTTCTATGAACAATAGTTACAGAGCTGTTATAATAGGTGTTTAGGGTAATAATGCCGATTTTGCCAAGAGATGGCGTTACTAATACAGTTGTTGATATAGACTAATGACGTCTATGGCATTTTGGACGGTAAATTCGTTCGTTATTAATTGTCATTGTGCAAAAAAGCATAATTTTTTATAGCTTTGTATAAATCGAATTATGTACCAGAAAAAGACGTTTTGCAGAGAAGTTTATAACACTTTTTCATTTGAAAAGAACGGCTGCTGAAAGTTATCGATTGGTTGAAGCTTATGGTGAACATGCTCTAACCCAAAATACTTATGAACGATGGTTTAAACCCTATTAAAGTGGTGATTTTGATATAAAATACAAGGAGCGTCTAGGACAGCCGAAAAAGTTTGAAGATGCAGATTTGCTAGCATTATTAGATGAAGACTCAATTCATACGTTGAAACAATTGGCAGAAGCATTGAATGTTGCCCAATCTACCATTTCCGAATGTCTAAACGCATTGGCAAATATCCAGAAGGAAAGAAAATGGATTCCATATGAATTGAAGAAAAGAGACATTCAAAGGCGAAAAACCACTTGAAAATTTTGCTTGTCCGGCAGACAAAAAAAGATTTTTTTCATCGAGTTGTTACAGGTGATGAAAAGTGGATATATTTTGATAGGTCAGCCTTCAACGTCACAACCAGTGCGCAATAGACATGGAAAGAAGGCTTTGCTGTGTATTTGGTGGAATAGTAGTAGAGCTGCGTATTACGAACTGCTGAAACCTGGTGAAACGATTACTGGCACCAATTACCGACAACAATTGATAAAATTGAACCGAGCATTGTATGAAAAACGACCAGAAATCGCCCAAAGGTCCGATAAACTAATTTTTCAACATTTCATAATGTTTTATATTGCAAAATGTGTAAAAACTATTTGGAAAACGTTAATTGAGACGTCCTGTCCCACTTGCCGTACTCACCGGATTTAGCCCTTTCGGACTACCACTTATTTCGATCCATACAGCACGGACTTTCCGAACAACACTTACATTCTTACGAAGAGTTGAAAATTTGGCTTGATGAATGATTGGTCTCACAAAACCAAAAGTTCTTTTGGCGCGGAATCAATTTTTTGACAGAAAGATGGAAAAAAGTAATTTCTAACGACGGCAAATGCTTTGATTATTAAGCTAATTTGTTTTAATGGAAATAAACGCCCAAAATTTGCGAAAAAATCGACATTATTAACCGAAATACCTATTAGTATTATCATCAAGTTCAGAGGTTTAACTTATCTGAGTATAGTTTGTATAGCATTATAAGGGGGGCCGGAAAGTAATGTCGTTTCTGCGCATGTCAATATTTGTTTATCATTTATCAACCGATTATGTACTTCAAAGACTTGCTAAAGACATTTTAAGGTTAAAGTCACTTTTTACTTTATTTAATAATTATTTATTTATTTCTAAATTATTTTTTTTGCAGTTTTGGGTGAAATGGACAGCCAAATACGAAAAGAGGTACATATCCGGCATTGTATGCTTTTTGAGTTTCACAAGAGTAGCAACGAAACAATTGCTACCAAAATCTCGACTTGAGAAATGTAAGCCCATATTCGGGGTGTATAAATAAAGTAATCAGACTGGTACCGTAACGTTTGATCTGACAACGCTGTTAGTTTTACCTCTGAGGGGAAACAGGCTACCGTCTGATGCGTCTTCAGTACAAGTTTGACCTCCCTAGAGTCTCTTGATGGTCCATAGCAATTATTTTCATGAACCGGATATTTCTAGCGCGTCCTAAAAATGACTAACCGCAATTTCTGCGCGAAAATGGTTCCGAAAAACTTTCAGGATCAAAAGGACAACAGGGAGGAAACATATCTTGTCCTTTGGGGCGGATTGAAAATGATCCTCAATTTCTGGAACGTGTCATTATTGGTGAGGAGTGGTGGAATAAAATGCCAGAGCCAGGAATGGTACACTCCAACCTCACCACTGCCAAACAAAGCCAGAATGGGCAAATTATAGATTCAAAGCGAGTTGCTTGACTGGGAATCATTCATATGGAATTTATGTATCAACTGCTATGTCTATGTATGTCTTGACTAACATTAATAATATCTTGTCTGGGTCTGGACCAACATTAACAAATATTTTGAAAATGTAATTTCAACGAAACTGAACAACGGTTTATTTTTTGAAAAACTGTTCTAAAATTGATACTATCAAATCAGCATCAGAGAAGAAAAATTAGAAATTAATAATTTTCAAGCAATTTTATAAATTTCTAATTCATTGAATGATAAAAGAATAATATTGACCATATCTGCGGATTAATTTAAGGCTTTTTGATACTGTGCTTTTGTACTACATAATGTCATTGCATCCGCCAAAAATTAATTTATGAATCCTTTATGACGTAATTGCCTTATTGGTTGGTTTTTTAACTTACGTGAGAATAAGTAAATTAACAAAAAATGACTTAAAACTCTTATGTATCACTTTTTGATAAGTTACTTGAAATCATTGATCTATGTAACACTAGATGCATTAAAATTGAACATCGAACACAAAATCATAGAAAATTTGGCAAGTTCGGTCCGTTCCTGATAAACGAAGCTGATTTGTCCATTTAAGTAATGTCATATTTATTAACTATACGTAAACTATTCAACCTCAAAAGGTTATAGTTTTATTTTATTTTAACATAATATCATTGCAATTCGTAAAGTATTTACCAAAAGTAACGATCATCAAACTGTACAATTATCTAACGATAGCGGTCTTTTATATTTAATTGTTTTAAGCAGTGTACAAATGAGAAAAGGAAAGTGCGATTCTCCATTTTTAAATATAAAGATTAATAATATGATTTTATTTATGTCGCTATTTTTTGGCAGAGAATGAAACATGTTAAGTCAGTGTAATAATGTCCCTAATCTAAAACCCCATTAATTAGAATAACTTAATTCTAGAACATGGTTCACATTATCAAAAACCTTGGCGAACTTGACAGATTTAGATTAGAACCTCTTTGGGTTGAGGTCAGGAAAAAAGCGATCAAAATAAGTTTAACTATTTATAGTCGACTGTAAATATTAACAAGACCTTGGAAATGACTTTTTTTTTTCGTTTAATTGTAACTGTTCGTTTTAATAAAGTTGATAAAAATATTTACAGCAAATTGAGATAAATAACTAGTTTTAACGGAAAGTTGGTCTATAAAATAATTTTCAAAATAAAAACCATCAAAATCGTTGGTTTATTGTCATCGTCAAGTTATAACTATCGTCAAATTGTTCGATCCAGCGCCTGTACCAGACCTTGTGCTTAGAGATAAAAAACAGATTACCTCATTTCGACGACGTTCAGATGACGGAAGTCTACGCAAGAAGGATGCTATTGAATGAAAATATGAAATTTGCATGGCGCAAGGTCTGTACTGTATGTCAGTTATTGTAGAAGCATAATTATATCCAGCCCCTGGAATATTTCCTTCATATTCGGTTTGATTGTTTCGAGGCAGCTCAAAGTAGACTACGTTCCAAAATCC
Source organism: Cosmopolites sordidus (assembly GCA_031761425.1). NCBI lineage: Eukaryota > Metazoa > Arthropoda > Insecta > Coleoptera > Curculionidae > Cosmopolites > Cosmopolites sordidus. Next base: position 1,370,474 of record JARFXV010000061.1, read on the forward strand.
AAATTTTACATAGTGAAATACCACAACTTACACAAAGATCGATAACTTTTTATACAAACGAAAAATCAGTTATTGAAGCAAATTATTATAATTTTGATTTTCATCGGGACATTAAAGTATGCACTCACTTTAGAATAGATGCAAGATCTAGATGTGAACTAATCAGGAATTACTCATGTTGCAAACATAATTAATTTCGGAATTATTTTAATAAAAGGTATACAACTTTGCTCCTGCCGTTTTTTTTTTAATTCAAGGCTTTATTGTAAAAAACTGATGATACATTTATGATTGTCCATCGTTGGCCACTACTTTCTCCAATCTTTCAGGCTTCATTCGAATCCCGCGTTGACAAAACTGGTCGTCTTTTGAAGCGATCCACGAATCGATCCAATTTTTGACTTCTTCATAAGACCGGAAGTGCTGGTAAGCCAGGCCGTCTGCCACCGATCGAAAGAGGTGATAGTCAGAGTTTTCAAGTATGTTTTGACCATTTTCGCAACATGAGGCCGAGCATTGTCATGCTGCAAAATCACTTTATCGTGTCTTTCACTGTATTGTTGTTCATCTTTCAATGCTTGGCTCAAAGGCATTAATTGCGTTCGATAACTGTGATTCTTTCAGACGATTTTAACAGCTCATAATATACTACACCGAGCTGATCCCACCAAATACGGAGCATTACCTTGGAGCCTTGAATATTCGCTTTGGCTGTCGGCGTGAAGAGTGGCCGGGATTTCCCCATGATTTTCAAGCTTGGGGTTATCATAATGAACCATTTTTCGTCCCCACTCACAATACGATGCAGAAATCCCTTCCGTTTTTGCTTTTCCAGCAACTGTTCACAAGCAAACAAACGGCGTTTAACATCTCTTGATTTCAACCCGTATGGCACCCAATATTCTTGCTTCTGGGTCATTCCCAGGTCTTTGAGGCGTTTTGAAATTGCTTGTTGAGCCACTCCCCATGATCTTGCTAACTCTTCTTGACTTTGACACGAATCTTTCATTAAGCAATGCCTCTAATTCTTCATCTTCAAAAATTTTCACTCTTCCACTGCTATGCCGATCTTCGACATGAAAATCACCGTTCTTGAAGCGTTGAAACCACTCACGATACGTTCTTTCACTCATAGCGGCCTCACCATAAGTGTCGGAGAGTATTCGGTGAGCCTCAGCCGCAGATTTCTTCAAATTAAAGAAATAAATTGATACCTCCCGCAAATGGCGAGAATTTGGCTCATAAACTGACATTTTTAATCGCGAATATCTTTCTGATGTAAACACAAATCGACTACTGGTGCTATGAGGTTATGTTTACAAGATGCCCAAAAGTATTACATGCCATTTATGTTGTATTTATTTCGACGACTACTTACCGCTAACGCCATCTATAGGAAAATGGCGGGAGCAAAATTGTATACCTTTTAGTTGACGGTATTTTGCACACCAAATGGCTATACATAGTTGGTATAGTCGGCCCATTTAACGGTAGGATGAACGATACATTTATAATGAAAATTTTATTTAAAGATCTTAACCGAGTAAAAGTGTTTCTGTGATCAGGTACTCCAGGAAATCCAGGAAAAAAATATAAATTTACGAAATGCCTATAGTAAAGCTGCAACGAAGTAGTATTAAGAGAAATCTATATAATGAATTTTTAACCAATTAAAAGTTTCAATTTTTTTCCATCACTGTATATATTTAATACATGCAAGAAAACGTTTACACCGCATTCCCTTTAACAAGCATACCAATTCATTTATCTTAAAATAATCACGAATATAAGATATACTCACGATTAGGAACAAAAATGTTTAAATACAGACAATCTTCGCTAATATTCGAAGGAAACTGTACATCAGTAAGCAGTTGCAGAAACGGTAATTCCGACTCCTTGTAATCTTCCTTCCCTTGAAGACAAGACGGTTGGAAATCGGTATCATTCTTTATGTTATCCCAACTTGGCAACGGATTCGTAAGCGGTGGCGCAAATCTCAAAGGTCCAACCGGTGGCTGCGCATATGGTATACCATAATAAGCAACTATCTTCTGAATTCGAAATTTCGATAATTCTTCACCCTTTATTTTTCCCTGATTGGGTATATCTACAATGTATTCTTTTGCCAACGAACAATAGAAAACGATGAATATACACAAACACTTGATATTCCACTCAAAAGCTATGTTAATATGGCTCATAGTTGGAAACTGACTGCCTGACGGTTCACCAACACACGATCGGTTGTTTCTTGAGCAAAATCTCGACTTTGACTGCACGATCTTGATTAAGGGTTGTTTTGCGTGTTTGACTTTCCCGCTACGCCATTTATTTACCGATCAATTCAAATTTTAATAAAGTGGGTCAGAAAAATCTTCGATGTTTTAGATGGGGATTAAAATCATGACTATTTTAGCTGAATGATTCTGGTTGCGTATTTAAAAGAAGTCAAGGTGAATACAGAAAAAATATCGTATTCATACTCATAATATTTTGTGATTTCCTTGCGACAAAACTTATTACCAGAAAAATCATTTGAAATATCGTTTTGACCAATTCTATAAATATCCTTTGATTTCTTACCTAACAATAAATTATTCATATTTTAATTTTATTGAAAATATATTTCATAATCATAAAAAAAAAGATGCACTTTGATTTCTACATTACATTACACACATTACTTTATTAACTCGACAATAAGGATATAGTCGGTGGCCTGGATATGGCCTAAGAGCCAGACAACCTCTAGGCTGCCAACAAACTGAGCTGGCAATTGCCCCGCAGCAAAGCTAAAAGGTCCGCTTCAGGTGACCTCAAGCAAGAACAAGAACTAAATGCACTTTACTAAGTAACTAAAAAAATTATAAATGTTGAAAGTATTGCAAGTATCGTTGATTTAGTACCTCTAGATAGACATTTATTGATATATAATATGCAAGTGTAAAATAGAAAAAAAACACTGAAATATCTGCATGCACTTATATTTTCATTAATATAATCACTTATTTTCAATCAAGTATTTGCTCTCTGTCATACCATTTCATTATTTCATTTTCTGTAAGCTTAATTCTTTTTTTTCTTGATCAAAGCTATTTTTCTCTCCTTCGTATAACCTCTCAAAAATCTATACGTTTTAGGGCAACATTGGGAAGTTCCATAAGCCCTCGTCTTGGATCATCTTTTTTCCATTCAAAACCTACTTTTTTCAATATGCTGCACAATGACATACGGCATCCATCAAACAGTGAGTACCTATGTATAAACTGCATGTGAGATTAAGAACAATATTTTCTGCAATTAATTATTGTATATTATCTTAGTACGAATACTTACAGTGTTCATATATAATATAAATGGTGTCATGATTAGAACTTCTATCCAAAGCTGAAGTATTGGTAAAAACCCTCTTAGTTGAACTACGCTTCCTAGTCGATTTTAAAACTTCATTGTTTCTCACATTTTGTGAAATAGTATAGTCCGGTTCAAGATATTTCATTGCCTTTCGACAAAATGTTAATTGCCCTAATAAATTTCAATAAAAATATTCCTAGTTTCTTCAAAGGCGCTAGAGTCGGAGTGGTTTAACTTAATAATTTTGGAAAAAATAAAATATTGTTAAATTATTATTATGTTCCTTTCTATCTTTTTTCCCAGCCAAGCTGGAAAAAAAATATTATTCTGCTCATTTTTAATGTACAATCTCAACTCATGCTGGTCGATATTCCAATGATAAGATGAAAAAGCAATTCAGCTCATCTCACCCTAACATAGTATTTTACGAACAATGTGACACGTCTGCAAGAGCACGGCACGTTGTCCCACTCTTGCAATCGATTTCGAGATATAGTCCGGTTTAAGATATTTCGTTGCCTTTCGACAAAATGTTAATTGCCCCAATAAATTTCAATAAAAATATTCCTAGTTTCTTCAAAGGCGCTAAAGTCGGTGTGGTTTAACTTCTAAATAATATTGAAAAAAATAAAATATTGTTAAATTATGATAAAATTATTATTATTATTATGTGTGACTAAAACATTGTTTATTGGTTGTGTATTGTGAATTTATTAGTACAATAAAAATAAATATATAAATAAATTTATCTTTTAGTACAATAAAAATTATAACTTAAAATTAATTATACATTTAATTCGGTTTCACTCTCACTGTCACTTTGATCTACATTGATAATAAGTGGTTCTATATTATTATCAAATGATACATAGGAATCTTCTATTTTAATAACATGGTTAATCGAATTTATCCAACTTTCTGTGGGAATACTATCCACAACCTTCATAATTAATGTTACAGCACTTAGAGTCGGATACATGTTTTCTGCTCTAACATTGGATTTTATCTGATGCCACATATGCTCAATTGTGAAAGGATTGAAAATACAGTAATACGGGGGAAGGCGTAAAACCGTATGTCCTATATCGGTAGCAATGGTATCACATCCATATTCCTTTTTAATATTAAATGTCTTTAATATTTCTAGAAGATCACATTTTTTATATGTATTTTCGACCTATATATCGTTTTTTAACATATAGTTCTGAATTTCCGATTTAGTGTTATTTGCATCATAAACATTATGAAGCATTGTCCATTACAATTACGCTTTCCTTAGGCACTATGGGGAAAAGGCTATTTATAAACCAATCTTCAACAAATTATGATGTGGTGTCATCATGGTAGTCCAAAGATGAATGTTTAATATTTTTGGAGGACAACCATAAAGAATTTGGAACCCATCCATCCTCGGAATCAGCATGTAAAATTATAATTCTTTTTCCCTTGTTTACTGGGGCTTTGGTTTGACATTTTCTTGATTTATCTACCCATCCTTTTGCTGACGTCTCATGTGTATCGAACCATGTTTCATCAAAGTAGATAATGGGACGATTGTCTAATCTGTATGTTTTTATAGAGTTTAAGTAGTCAAACCGCCATCGTCGCAATCGTTGTGATTTCATTAATATTTGTCTTTTATTAATGGTCCGATATGCGAAACCCATTAGAGATAATATTCTCCGGAGGCTAGTTATGGTGAAAAGAATGTTGGTTTCATCTTTCCTTAGTCGCTGTAGCAATGAATGTAATGCAGGCACAGTTTGCTCTTCATACATTGCATAAATTTTGCTTCGAATTAAGTCTTTGTCGCTTTCGTCAACACATTTGCTTTTACCAGAATCACTACGGACTTTGTTGGCTTTAATTGGCTTCGTCACAATATCTTTAACTGTAGACAACGGAGTTTTCGTTAATGAAGACGTTTCTGCTGCGGCTGCATTTACATTAAGCCCCCTATTCAATAAAGAAACATACACATTGTTAACAATTTGCTTAGCATCGGACGATAATTCTTTTAAAATTAGCACTACCGGATGCACAATGATCATTATCTTGCCAAGAACGCCACATTTTTAGCACATTTGGAATAATAAAAATACGATCGAAATTATAAAACTGCACTGTTTAAGTGCGAACTAAACTAAAATATCTCGAAACTACTAAACCAGATATAAAATTAATTTTATCTTTTTACCTGTTATTTTATTAGGCCCGGCCCTGTTTACATTTTTTTGCAACTTTGCCGGGTTGCGTTACGACAGGGGTTGTTAACAGTTTATTGCAGCCATTCGGTAAACGATATATCTTGAACCGCACTATGCTAACAGTGGACATACTCAACCTTAAGGTTGCTGCTAAAAAATATGACTTAAACTAAACATATCCAAGCATCAGCAATTAACTTAACATACCACTCTAATAGACAGAAAGAGTAGCAATGGAACATTATTGTCTCGTTCTTCAAAATAGTGCATCAGGGATGCTACTAACTCTTGACAATGAGTATTTAACTGATATGGCATTTTGCAGGCGATACTCTGACAATTATAACATCGTGGTAGTTCTTAAAAGAACTGTTTTAGATCGTAAGGTAAAAAATAAAAGTAATCGTCCAGATAGTACAGATTTCATTATCTATATATGGAATAACCTCCAAACGTGTCAATAAATATCAACAAGAAAAATGTGAAACTCGACAACGTCGCATATGCTGTCAAGCGAATACAGTCGCTAAATTTGAAATTTATTGAATACATTCCATTTGTTTCTCTTATTATTTCATTTATGTAATGGTATTTCTGCTGTTCTTCAATAGTGTCATCGATGACGTGCAACGGTTTTGGTTTTGTACAGGCTATACTGAGACAATTTTAACCTTCCCGGATTAGAATTAAAGAGATCAACTAATAATTTTAGAATTGTCGTAAACACCAAGATAAAAGACTTGTTTCTATACATTGATGAGCATTTTAGTTAATTAAAAAGTGGCGTAGGCGTATCACTATTTTGATTTCCAACTATTCAGGTTTGTAAATGTTAAGAGAAAAAAATGTATTTGTTCAATATATACTAGATTAGATGTTACCCAGCAGCTTCGCTGGGCGTAACTTAAGCTTTAGTAGTAATTGATTTTTTTATTAAAATTGGGAACACCCTGTATATATACATATATATATATATATATATATATATATATATATATATATATATATATATATATATATATATATATATATATATACATATCAATTCACTGCAGGATGAAGGCCTCTTCAGTCCAGGACCGCCCTAGTCCATCTTTCGTCCCATCGCCTCGCTACATGCCCTGTCCACTTCCATTTCAATTGCTTTATTCTTCCAATGATGTCACTCATTTTCGTTTGTTCTCTGATCCATGTGCAGATCTTTCTATCCCGTCTAGCAATAGCAAGCATACCTCTTTCCATTCCCCTCTGTGCTAATTGAAGTTTTTGAACTGACCTTTTCTTTCTTAGCTTCTGCTTAGCTTTGTTAATTCCCCCGTTTTCTTCCAGAGTTTTTTACACAAGCTACATGTTGAATCGGCGCGTTTCCTCTCGAATACGTTTCCTTATAGTTCTGCAAAGCTCAACGTACTCAACCCTGCCAAAAGGACTGTCTGCATTCTTCATTGTCCGACGTTTTTTCATTAAATGAATGGTTTCATTGGAAATTTTTGACTCTTTGAAACATTTATCTTCTGGTGCTATTGAAGCCGCCGTTTTAAGCACATTGTTGGCGATTTCTTCATGTTGGTCTCTAATTTCCATCTCCTCTGGATCTTGCAACACAACAAAGCGATTCGACAAAGCAATTTCAAAATCTCTGCCCCTCCAGCAGCTTCCCAGAATCCACTTTGCCCACTTTTTTTATCCTAATCTTTGCTCGTACCATTCGGTGGTACAATTGCAAAATATTGCTTTATCGTTTGACATGATGTAATCAATTTCACTTGTGAGTCCAGGTGGACCTTTCCATGTCCATTTTCTGTTGATCTTTTTCTTATAAAACGAGTTCATAATATAGAGTTCTTGTCCTTCAGCAAAGTCAACCAGCCTGTCACCTCTATTGTCCCGCTGACCATTTCCATATGGGCCAGTGCATTTTTGCCAGTTCTTGCTTTTCCGATTCTGGCATTAAAGTCACCCATCAGGATTTTATACTTACACTTCTTTTTGTCTAAAAGGTGGGCCACATCATCATAAAATTTCTTAATTTCCTCAACTCTATGGCTTACAGTTGGTGCATAAGCTTGGACGATTTGAAGCTTAAACTTTTTATTTAGCTGAATAACGCATTGGGCTAATATGTCAGATATACTTTCAAATTTGACTACACCCTCTCTCAGCTTTTGATTGGTGAGGAATCCAATTCCACCACATCGTTCATTCTCCGTACCTCGGGTGTAGAGTACGTGAGCAGTTGGTTTTACTTTGATTAACTCTTTGCTCTTTTTTCGTGTTTCATAGAGTCCAATAATATCCCAATGTATGTTATCAAGTTCGATTAATAGTTCTTGCAGTCGGATCTCAATTTTCATTGTCCGTATATTAAGCGTAGCAATGTCAAAAGTCCAATGGCAGCCTGATCTAACCCGGTGATTCTTAGCACCCTCTGCTATGGGGCAGATAGTTGCCCCTTGGCCTCCACGGAATGAGTGCTGTATTTGAAGTTGTACTCTTATGTTGAAGGCATGGATCGTAATCTGCCACGCTGGTCCAAGGCGGTTTGGCAGATTTTGGATCATGTTAGTCTGAGGCCTCTGCCTTGATCTGTCCGCCAGGGGTGGCCCTCCCAGGAACTTACGCTCCAAATGGCATAGCTCAAAGCTTATATATATATATATATATATATATATATATATATATATATATATATATATATAGCGTAACGGGATCATGGAGGGAAATATTACAGAAATCTTTCACCCTTTCTCCACGTGGTGCCACCGATCGCCTTCGCCCAATTGTCATCACGCGCCGTCACGTATCTCTCGGGACCGGTTTCTAGCCTTTCAGCCGTCATCAGCCAGCTCCAGGCGAACGCAAGGAAAGCAGTTGGGAGAGACCATCGGGGCCAAGCCATGTCAACTGGCTATTTTGATGACGAGTCGTAATAGCACACCACACATTCGCCGTATGATGGCTGTTTGGATTTGAGAAGGGTGATGATGGGATTTGGCGTTGAGGTATCGATCGGTGTGAGTTGGGTTCTGTACACTGTGTGTTCGAGAATTCCAGAAAGTTGTCTTGTGATGAGGAGATCCAGAAACACTAGTTTCCTATCCTGTGCGACTTCCCGGGTGAACTGCATTCTGGGGTGTATTTCCTTTAATTGGGTTAGGAAGTCGTTCAGAAGTTCGTTGCTGTGAGGCCATATTATAAAGATATCATCTACGTAGCGTTTCCAAAGTTTAAGTTTTAAAGGAGCGTTGGCTTATGCTTTTGTTTCGAAGTCGGTCATGAACAGGTTGGTTATAACGGGTGATAGTGATGATCCCATTTGAGTTCTGTCTGTAGATCTGCTAATTGAAGGAAAAATATGTGTTCTCCAGGCAGTGTTCGAAGAGTTCCTCCGCGTATGGTGGAAAGTCTTCGTTCGTCGAAATTAGGTCCAGAGCTTCGCCTATAGGGATTCTTGGATATAGTGAGACAATGTCCAGGCTTGCTAGTATGTCTGTATCCTCTAGATGGAAATCATTAATTATCCTTGTCAAATGTTCTGAGTTTTGCACGTAGGACTCGGGAAGTTTAACGCTTGGTTGCATGATACTTGCTAGTCGAGGAGTCGAGCGCCGCGAGCAGCCTTATATATATATATATATATATATATATATATATATATATATATATATATATATATATATATATATATATATATATATATATATATATATATATATATAAGAAATGTGTTTATGAATATGAGGCAATGCTCATTACAGTCAATAGTTCTTTTGAACATAGGCTTAGAGTTTGCATTGCACAAAATTGTAGACATATTGAACATTTAATTAAATTATTGATTAATTTGTCCGTTACTTTGTGATAGTTCCTTTTTATGACTAAACGATTAAATAATTATATGATTAATATTAAATGATTTACATGTTTTAACATTTGATTAGAAAGCAATTATTATGGAGTAACAAAACTTATTGATATAGTAAATAAAACGTCATAAATAATTAGTTTTTAGTAAGACAGTTTAAGCACAAACATTTATAAAGATGAAGTTACTCATCTTTAGTTGAGTGTTAATCTTGAAGTTAATATCATTGATATTAACTTCAAGATCATCCATGTGAACTGTCGCTGTAGCTTCATCATACATGAATCCCTGTAGGTTCAGATAGGCTCTGCCTACCCCTTGGTTAAGCAATGCATCCATTATGGCTAGTTTTAAGATTCAGTTAAATGCCTTTTCATAGTCAATAAAAGTATTCATTGTGTCTTTCTATGGTCTGTTGTAACGGGTGATTTTTTTAGCGTGTCCGAACTTCCAATAGGAGTCGCTGTAAAACGAACTGAGAGTTTGCGCGCTCTTAGTGTCAAAATTATTCAGTATAGTCTGGCAGTCAAAGCACCACTTGCAAATTGTCGATTTTTTAATCAAAATCAGTGTTCTGTGAAACAAACTTATAGAGCACTTCACGAATTTGATGGTATACATAATCGCCTAACCGATGTATTCGCCGAATTATCGATAAATTCCGAAGGCATTTTACGCTGCTCGATAGTAAAACAAAAACAAGACAAAAAACTGTGCGTTTCGAAGAAAATATCGCTGCTGTTGCTGGCAGTGTTGATGAAGATTCAAATTTTTCAATTCGTCACCATTGGTAGGAAGTTGGGCTTTGCTATTGGACTACGTGGAAAATTTTCCGTTCGATCTTGGTCTGGTGCCTTACAAGATCCAATTTGTCTAAGGACTCAGCAGCAAAACCGACAACTGACTAACAGGTACTAAGCTTAAGAAGGTCCCAGCATTGAACGTATAATTAAGTAGGACCAAAAGTTTTTACATTTTTGAGATACTTTAACATGCGACAGTTTATGAGAGATGCTTGCCCAGCGCTTTAGCACCATTCCAACGTCGCAAATGCAGCTTAACAGTGGTATGGGGCAGGATTCCCAACTTGGGGATGGGGGGGGCTTCCCGGTAAACCCTATATATATATATATATATATATATATATATATATATATATATATATATATATATATATATATATATATATATATAAGGAATATATATATATTATATATAAAGGAATAGAAGTGTGGGAAGACCAACAATGCCATTGCTGCAAAATTTAAGAGAATAGTTCAACTGTATATCGAACCAGTTATTTAAAGCAGCTGTGGATAGGTTGAAGGTAGTCGGAATAATGGTAGGAATGATGATCGCCAATTTTCATTTAACGAGGGCGCCATAAGAAGAAATATATAGTTATATAAATGTATACAGGATATAAAGTGAGGTACTTTCGTAAATTTATCCAACGATTCTTCACATCTTTTTAAAGACAAGACTCAAAAACAAAAAAGGTTGCCGAGAAAAAAATTGCAAAGTTATTAAATCACCGATCGAAAAGCTATGACAAGAATTATATTTTAAGCAAATATGTGTAAAAGCATATTTGGCAAATATTAATAGGTTATCACTTAACAAATATCTACTAAAATATCGACAATTCTTCCATTTTATGGAACTACTTGAAGTGTGTTCAAGAAAGAATTTCCCATTGGATTGTACGTATAATACTAAAACAGTAAGTATTTCACCCCTATGATGTACAAAGGGTACAAGCACTGTTACCCGCCGATTTTTCACTCAGGCAAAAATATTGTGAATGGTTTACTGTTCAAAACCAAAGGAAACCACATTTTTTGTTCAATATTTTATCAGTCGACAACGCTCTTTCACCAAGAATGGGATGATGCTCATGAACAGTTAATTTAATAAAGCAATTAATCATGTGTTTCTTAATATGAGGTGAATAGCTTAAAACTTATTATGGTGTGAAAATTAGTGCTAATAATTTGAACTGTGACATTAAACGACAATATTTTTCTTTTTCATTTTTAATAACTTTTTCTCGTTTTTGAACCACAACAAACCAATTTATGTACAGTTTTTTTGTTACAGGGGGTCGGTGGTGGGAAAAAAAAGGGGACAACTTATTTTTATAATCTGATATTTATTTAATATAAACATGTAAAACGTGTTAAATTTATGCAAAGACGTTACTAAGGATTATGTGAATTAAAACACCTTTTCACAGAAATGGCCTAACAAGTACTGTGCGGGAAGTCCTCTATTAGAAACTTCGTCCGCACATTGAGAGATATAATAATATTTCCACAGGATTCGCTGGTTCGCGAAATGGATCTTGGTTATTGAATTAATAAGCAGAAGATACACATATATACATTTATTTACTAAAATTCACAACTACTTCACTTCACTTTTAATGGGCAATTTTTCAGTTATTGTCTTAAGTTTTGCGAGATTTGGCGTAACAAAAATAACTGGATTTCGGAGGTTCTGGTTCAACAGGGAACTGACTAATGTGCGATTTTCAAATTGTGCCTTGTACAGTTAATCTTCGTGTGCAACTCTTAAACGTGTGCTTTTAACTCTCACGCTTTTCTCGTGATTTCTCTCGAACTATTTACGTGTACTGGGTTAACCCGAACTCTCTTCACCAACCTTTCAACTCAAACTCTCGATTCATTCTCTTTCAGACTTCTACCTCGAATTCCCACGTAGCACTGTCCACGTGATAAGACTATAAAAACCATCTGTTCCTGTCATTTCTTGGTTTTTACTCGAGTGCCTCACTTCGCCCCTTTACCCACTACAGAGCCTTTCACTATCACGTTCCTCTGAAAGGATGTTTGTTTTTCTGCTGCCAAGTGCCATTACCATCAATATCTACTTTAGGGTACTTGCATCTTTTATATTTATTACGAGTCCCTTTTTTATGATTCTCCAGAAAAATGCGGGTATTTATTTTTCTCTGATGGTATCGTTTTTCAACTTCAGTATGTCTAGACTGTTATTAATGCTGTATATATCTACAGGGTGAAATTTATTTTCAGTTGTGAATGTTTTCAGAACAAGTACCATTTTCACGGGCCTGCTTCTTTATATTATGGGATCATTTGTACCTGACTTTGGACTGGACAATGTAGGAATTACCACAAAACCGGAGAGAGGGTATTTCCACAGTATTCTACGAACCTTTAAGGGCAGTTTTATTGTTTTTTATAGTTTTAGTTGTGTTTAAATCGATTTTATATAAAATGGCAAGTCCTAGTCGTCGATTTTGCAAAAATCCAGCGGATAAGTGCTGTTATATATGCAAACGATTTATTTTAAAGTTAGATCTATATCCGAGAAAGTTAAAAAAGCCTATCGTTTATATTTTAAGTGCCAAATTGGAGATCAAGATAAAACTTGGGCTCTTCATATTTTGCTGTGTGAGTTGTCACGCAAATTTAGTGCAATGGATGCATCGCAAGAAATTTTCTATGCCGTTTACTATTCCTATGGTGTGGAGAGATCCTACTAAAAATATTTTCCCGTAACATTAACTAGGTGGTTTTAGACGCTCCAAAACTGTTTTTCTTTCCATATCGTTATTTCATCTAATTTATTTTTATAAAATAAGTAACTAACTATGTAAATGATTACTACTTTTGTATCACTAAAACAGAAGGGATTTAAAAAAACCAAAGGGACCAAACTGAGTATCCAAATTTGCCTTGTGCACTTAGGCCAGTTCCTCATAACCAGGAACTACCGGTACCGATTGCGCCTTTAAACCTGGTGATTCTAATTCTTTATCAGGATCTGATTGACAACTTCCTGAGAACACCAGTTGTGAGTCAACATGTTTAACAACTATCAGTGAATCTCACTTAATAACTTCGAATGAATTAAATGATTTGTTACGTGACCTGGGATTGTCAAAACAAAAATCGGAACTTCTTGGTTCCAGATTTCAACAGTGGAACGTGTTAGATAAAAATGCAAGTGTTTCACTTTACCGAAAACGGAATGTAATATTTTCAAGTTTTTATAAAATGGAAGAATCGCTTGTGTCGGTAGTGATATTTATGGTTTAATGAATGAGCTTAATATGGAACATATTCTTTCCGAATAGCGTATTTTCATAGATTCGTCGAAACATATCAGTATTGCTTCTTAATGGAAATAAAAATTTATGTATTCCTTTAGCTCACTCAGTGACAATAAACTATGAACAGTATCAGAGCGATATTTGTGGAAATTTAAAAGTAATAGATAATAGGTAATAGAATAAATTGCTAGGACTTCAAGGGGTTTTACAAAGTATTGCTGTTTTTTTGTGTCTGTGGGACAGTAGGGCTACAAAAGAACACTCCACTAAGAAAGATTGGCCTCATAGAATTTTTTTTGAACCTGGTACTTAAAATCTAAAATATGCCCCCCTTGTTAACCCAAGAAAGGTGCTTCTTCCGCCTAGGACTAATGAAAAATGTTATCAGAGCCATGGACAAAGAAGGTAATGGTTTCAAGTACCTAAAAAAAATATTTCCTCAATTAAGTGATACAAAGCTAAAAGCAGTCATATTTATTGGACCTCAAATAAAGAAGCTTCTAGGTGATTTCCGTTTTCAAGAAAAATTAAACGAAAAAGAATTGGCTGGTTGGAAGTGTTTTATAAGACAACAAGAACGGTGTATGCAAACTGCTAACCTGCTAACTGCAGTTATGGATTCGATTTCTTGTCTAATAAAGAATATTCGACAAGAAATCGAATCCATTTAGATCTTCCAGAGAGGCTCCAGTAGCTCAGTAGTTCTATATATATATATATATATATATATATATATATATATATATATATATATATATATATATATATATATATATATATATATATATATATATATATATACATATATAGAAAACTTGTACTTGTAAAGTGTAAAATATGTGAATTTTCATCGTTTTGGGTTCTCAAATTATATCTATTTTTCGTCTCGAGTCACGATCCGATGCAAAAGTATTTCTTCCATGCCGAGAAAGCAAAACTTCGCAGACCGTTTTTCCGCTTTTCCATTTGTCTGTCATTCAGCTGATGGTACCCATTTTCCTGCCTTTTGGACCTTTTCCATGGCATGCAGAACAAACGCAGAAACAAACGGTTCGGCGACTAACATTCAACTTATCTGCCATTTGTTTGTATATTGTCTTCTTCCAATAATGCTTGCAATTCGGCATATTCAATTTTTTTCGGTTGACCTGGGCGTTCTTTGTCTTTCAAGTCGAAATCACCAATTTTGAATCGCCTTGACATGGTCACCGTAAGTTTCCACAAGTATACGACAGTTTTCTTTCGCGTCTTTCTTTTGATTGTACAAGAAAAGCAGTACGTGTCGCAAATGTTCTTTAGTTGGCTCGAAACTCGACACGTTTGTCACACTTATAAATATGATGCTAACTCGAAATCGTTTAAACATCAATTGCGTTTTGAAAGATACTGTCGTAGCAATGAAATGACATAAGAGATTAGACTGTGATTCCAGCTCCATCTATTAAGAAATTAAGAATTATTGACCTCCACATCTGGTAATATATAAAAGTTATATTTTTAGTGCGACCGAACTTCCGATACATATTTCATATGTATTCAATTATCCTCTCTAAAATATAACCATAAGTAACCTATTATATGTTCTTTCTATTACATACTCATCCTATCTTTTTAAATAAAATAAAACTTTTTAACAGAGTAAGAAAATATACAGAAATTGGATTTAATCTTTCAGAATAGGAAGAATAGGAATGGACAGAAGTATTGACATACTTAAAATTTTTTACTTAGAAAGGGAACAAAAATGCAAAGAAATCTTCAAAATTGTTGAAGATGTTGACTTTACTAAGAAGAAATTCTGAACTATTAGTTTTGTTGTGGTTTAGTCGATATTCAGCTTTTAAATTGTTGTAATTGGTCGGAAAGGTCTGCAAACTACGGACTCCGAGCGAAAAATTATTATATGTTTATAAAAGGAGGGTAAATCCGTTTCTGAAATTGCCTTAGTGAAAAAAGTCTATTTACTGTGCGCAATGTCATAAATAGATTTGAATATGCTGACAATTTAAAAAATAAACCGAGAATCGGACGCCCGTCAAAACTGTCGGAGAGAACAAAGAAAAATAGTGAATGAAATTAAAAAAAACTCACACTTCAGCTTCTGAAATTACTTCCAAGCTAGCAGAAGAAGATAATAAGCAATAATGTGCATCTATGGAGAAAGCCGAACATGGAATTGGAGTTACAACATTAGCATCAAACCGTTAAGCCAGTGTCTTAGTGTTGTGGGGGTGTATGGCATCACGGGAATAAGCAGTCTAGTATTTATCGATGGTATCGTAGATAAAAAAGGATATTTAAACATTTTAAAAAGAACTTAAAAATGAAAAAGAGAGAACTTAAAAAAAAATTAAAAATCCAAAGCATACAGTGGATATATAGGCAACTATGTACCACATTCTCTAAATACACCTCCACAGTCTTCTGACATCAACCTTATTGAGAATCTTTGGAGCGAATTAGACAACCGGATCAGATATCGTGTCACATTTCAAGTAAATAATTTAAAGAAATACTTCTGCAAGAATGGAATAATATTCAATGAAGAGAAGACTTATTAAAAACATATAAAAGGAAAGGTACGGAAAAGGAAAAGGAAAGGTAAAGGAAAGGTAAGGAAAGGAAAAAAAGGTACGAAAGGTACTTTCGTCCACTTGTTCTGAAAGGTTGAATCTAATTTGTGTATTTTTTTGTTCTGTTTAAAAAGTTTCAATTTGTTTTTTTTGTTAATGGATGAGTATACAATACATAAAAATTTAATATGAAGTTATATGTGTTTATATTTTAGAGGGAATAATATAATTTTTGTATGAAATAAATAGTTTGCCAATACTTTTGTCCCCCACTGTATTTATTTTTTTATTTATGTATTTTATGTTATGAAAATTAAATTTCTGTTAAAGTTTTCGCACTTCCTTTTGCACTAGTTTCAACTCCTCCACATGATTCCTTCAAAAATGCACTGAAAATTATATTTTCTTGAACCCAGTTTTATTAGCAAACCAAGTAATGTTTACCAACATCGGCATTTTTAATATCAAAACAAGGAACGAAAGAGAAGTGAATATCAGTTTTAGTATGGAATAAAATTAATATTCTGAATCTTTTTCAAGACCTGGCCTTTTTATATTTTAGGGCTTTCTGTATTACGGCCTTTCTTTAAAATAATGTTTAATATTTTCATTTTAAAATGTTAAATATATCAAATATCAAGGGTTTTTTTTATGTTTTGATATAAAAAAACCGGCTATTAAACAATGTTTTTCAAGAATCGGCAACGTTCGTGGCTTGAAATATCCGTCTCGGATAGATTCGTTTAAGACAAAGCTAACTTTGCGACTATCTTTGGTGCCAAATTGCGAGTGGAAAGTCGTCCCGGAAGATGATTTATTCGTCGGCTCGCAATATTTCCCGAATTTTCATAAGTAAAATCGTAAAATGTTTTGTTTTCGTTGTGTTGTGCATCGCTTGGTCCCCAAACGAGTAAGTAATTATGCTTGATATTTGAAAATTATTACAAAACTTGATTTTCTTATCGGTTATTTCATTATCAAATATAGCGACACCCAACGTTTAAAATCACGATATCGGACAGGTTTGAAATGCACAGACGCAAAATCTTCTTCTTTTTGTGTCGATGGCCTTTTGCGGATCGTTTATGTCAATGTAAAATAGAAAGGCATTGTTTATTTTTTTTGTTGTCAATTTTTTTATGGTGGTTATATAAATTATAACGGACTAGTATTACTACATGTAGCATTATTTAAATATACGCCCATATAAGAAGGTAAAGAAAAACTATAGTTCTATTAATATTTTTCCTAAATTGAATAAAATAAAATTAAACTAAACTTTAGGTTGGAAAGTATTCAGTGCTTTTATTCAAAAATTAACATTTACAGTTATAAATTATATACTATACTAAATATTTGTTCTTAAAATAGTAAACTTATTAATACACAAACTTATTTGTTGGTTAACGTTTTATATTATGCAGCGTAATTCAATAAGTTCCAAGTACATATTTTATAACAGTCATTACTGGAATACAGGGTAAAACCTAATGCGGTAATAAGCACTGCAAATGATGATTTTCTTTAATTAACTTTTGACTGATTGGGTGTAATTATAGAGACATGACCTTGCAAAGCTCTAAAATTAAATTTGAAATTTCTTAATAATTTTCAAACGGTTTGAAATAAAAACTTTAAACTTGCAGGTGTAATACAAGTCGCTACGAGGCATATTTTAGTGGCGTAAATAGAGGGTAGTGGTGTCATTTTTATAACTAAAAAATAGTAAATTGGTGTTTTTTTGAAGCACCCTGTAATTGTTTTATAAATAACAGTCTTTTGTCCATAAAAAGCACCTTTTTATTTAACTTTTAGTAGGAGGCACGGTTTTTGAGATAATTTGACACTTTTCGATAACTCTGAAATAGTAGTAGTAGTAATAACTATTGCTCGTACTAAATAAAAGTAGTTGCACGTCATTAAAAGCACATGATTAATATTTTGACGGCCCTGTCAAAGAATATTAACGTATATTTTAAGTGTTCTTCAGCCGACTGCGGTGGTCTGGTGGGTTGATAGCTCGCTTGGCAATCCAATGGTCCCGGGTTCGAATCCTGGTGGAGGCATGGATGTTTAGTGGTGTAGGGTGTGTTTGTCTGCCCATTTGGTGCATTTCATAATTTATAAAGATTAATAGTGCATTCAGGGGACTCAGGAGAACAGTCTCGACCATCCGAGTCTCCTCACAAATGAACTTGGCAAATTGCTCATTAGCAGCGCCATAAACTAACAACAACACATGTTTTTTGGCCCTGTTACCAGATTGTGATTAGATATCATAACCTTACTTTAGCGAATCATTTTACAATTTAAACTTCAATAGCAATGAAAAAAATCAACTCCAAAATTAAATGCAAATTATTAAGTAACTAAAAAAATATAATAAATATTTAAAGTCTTGCAAGTGTCGTCGATTTAGTACCTCTAGATAGATTCGGCAGATGTAAAATGCTTCGTTCAGAAACGGTTAATTTATTCAAAACTATCGACATTTTTTAATATTTGAATGGTTAAAAAATTAAAATATTATATAATTACCAATGACCACCAATGATACCACATTCGAAACTATCGACATTTTTTAATATTTCAGTGGTTATTAAAATAAAAATATTATATAATTACCAATGACATTTATTGATATATAATATGCAAGTACAAAACAGAAAAAACAATGAAATATCTGCATGCATTTATATTTTCATTAATCAAAATCT
Source organism: Cosmopolites sordidus (assembly GCA_031761425.1). NCBI lineage: Eukaryota > Metazoa > Arthropoda > Insecta > Coleoptera > Curculionidae > Cosmopolites > Cosmopolites sordidus. The sequence goes on from JARFXV010000061.1 coordinate 1,389,292, forward strand.
GAAAACTACTGGCTGGAATCACTGTTATAATCTGCAGTATGTATAATTAACGGAAGAACTTCTTTTCAAACAAGTATATGCTCTCTGTCATACCATTTCATTTTCTGTATGCTTGATCATATCCTTTCATATCTCAGGAGTCACAGGGTGAAGTGCCTAACGCCACATGTTTATACAGTCTTGCTCTGTATTACCATTTCTACCCATGTGTTTATTATAGTAATTTTTTACAATTCCCCATGTAAGTTCAATTAGATTGAAAATGCAGTGGTATGGGGGAATGCATAAAACTTTGTGCCCATATTGTTCTGCTAAGTTGTCTACTACATTTTTCCAAGCAATTTATTTCTGAAAAGTATCCACAAAAGAAATATATCCAAATAATAAATATGGTTATGGTACTTTACTACAGTTCTTAATAGTTCAGTTTTCAACATTTCAATTGAAAATGCTATATTATTATTAGTTAACCAATCTTGAATAGCAGCTTTAGTCAATGAGCTATCTTGCATCTTATTTAATAACATGCTATGATATTTGCTAACTTAAGTTTTTTAATAACTGGTTTTCAAATTATTTCAAGAAATTTTTTTGATTCATTTAACCATGATGATCAGTAAGCTCATTTTTTGACAAAAATATGGTCTCTGCACCCTCAATAAGTCCATCTTCACTGCCAGCATGAAGTATGATCTATCTAAAATAAAAATTTTCAAACAAAACTTTTCGTATTTTTTGCATATTTGTGTAAATTACCTTTTTTCCATCAACTTTGGTGGGTTCTACATTCCTCTTATTATTATCCTGCCATGAATGACTTACAGTATCATTTTGAAAAATCCAGGTTTCATCTAAGAAGATAAATTTGTACAAGGCTTTTTTCTTTCCTTCATATAACTTCTCAAAAAATCTATAAATTTTAGGGCAACATTGGGAAATTCCATAAGGCCTCATTTTGGATCATGTTTTTTCCATTTAAAACCTACTTCTTTCAATATATTACACAATGACATAATATCATCCGTAACAGTTGTTTCTCTTATAATTGCTCATTTAAGGTCTTCAAAGCTACATGTTGTTCTGGAAATGAGAAATAAACTGTGAGTGCCTATGTATAAACTACATATGGGTTTAAGAACAGCATTTTCTTTGATTCTTAGGTTACAAAATACTTAGTGTGTTAGAACATGATATAAATGATGTCACGACTAACATTTGTATCCAAAGCTGCAGTATTGGTAACCCTTTTAGTAAAACTATGCTTTCTAGACGATTTTAAAACTTAATTGTATTTCATTTTTTGTGAAATAGTACTAACGGTGGACATACTCAAACTTAAGGCTGCTGCAATATACTTTAAAAAAATTCTGGTTTCTATAATATACATATGACTTAAACTAAACATATCCAATTATTACCAATTAACTTAACATACCTTTAACAGGCGCAAAGAGTAACAATGGACCATTATTGCCTCGTTCTTGTTCAAAATAGTGTACCAGAGATGCTAGAAACTCTTCACAACGACTATTTAAATGATATGACTTTTAACAGGCGCGATTCTGACAATTATAACATCGTGGTAGTTTGTAAAAGAACTGTTTTCTGGTAGAAAATTAATGTAAATGTTCAGATACAAATGGGATAACCTCCAAACGAGTCAACAAATATCAACAAGAAAAATTTGAAATTAGACATCCGAATTGCCAACCGAATCCAACTCTAAATTTGAAATTTATTGAATACATTCCATTTGATTATTTTATTATTTATGTAGTGGTATTTTTGCTGTTCTTCAATAGCGCCATCGATATTTCGAACTGTTTTAGTTTTGTACCAGCTTATAAAAATATGAACGTTGACTTTGATTTTTTACCTTACCATAGAAAAGAGTTCTTTTAAGAACTACCACAGTGTTATAATTGTCAGAGTCGTACCTGCAAAATGATAAATCACTTTAGTAGTTGTCAAAAGTTAGTAGCATCATTGATATAGTATTTTGAACAAGACAATAATGGTCCATTGTTATCCTTTGTGGCTGTTCAGAGGTATGTTAATTGCTAATAATTGGATATTTTTAGTTTGTCATATAGTATATTATAGAAACTAGAGTAATTTTTTTTTAGAGTGTTGCAGCAGACTTAAGGTTGAGTATGTCCACTGTTAGTACTAGTTCACAAAAGATGAAAAACAAAGTTTTAAAATTTTCTAGAGAGCGTAGTTCTCCTAAAAGGGTTATCAATACTGCAGCTTTGGATACAAGTTCTGTTAGTGACACCATTTATATCATGTATAAATACTAAGTATTAATAACCTAAGAATTGCAGAACAGATTGTTCATAATCCCATATGTAGTTTATACGTAGTTACTCAGTTCAATTTTCATTTTCAGGAAGCACAGAAATATTTAGTAGACAATTTAGCAGAACAATACAAGCACAAAGGTTTATGTATCCCCTCATACCACTGCATTTTCAGCCTAATTAAACTTATATGGAGAATTGCAAAAAATTACTATAATAAACACATGGGTAGAGATGGTAATACACCACAAGACCGTATAAACATGTAGTGTGAGGCACTTCCCACTATTACTTATAAGATATGGAAGAATACAATCAAGCATACAGAAAATGAAATCATGAAATGGTATGACGAGAGCATATACTTGATCGAAAAGGAGTTCTGATAATTATAAATACTGTGGATGATAGCAGTGATTCCAGCCAGTAATTTTCAGATTTTGAATAATAAAAATATAAGTGCATGCAGATATTTCATTGCTTTTTCTGTTTTGTACTTTTATAATATATATCAATAAATGTCATTGGTAATTATATAATATTTGTATAGTTTTGAATGAATTGACCGAGCATGCATTTGTATTTAGGTCAAGCTGAGAAAAATGGTGAAGAGCCAGATGGATGTGCTTGTTTATTAATACAAAGTTTATCAAATCTAGATGTAATTAAGGTGAGTGCCATTTGCAGCTCTGTTTCTACTATCAAATGGGCTCAATAATTGGATTGCAGCTAATGCAGGATATTACGTTTCGCTTAAATATATGGTTACGAATGGCAGCAGTACTTACATTGCTTTGCTTGAGAAAGTGTTATATTTAATTCGATTCAATCAAAATTCAACTAGAGTTTTACTATCAAATTTTTGTTTCAATCAAGTATCGCATGATATTTATGAATTTTGCTTTTCAATATTTATCAGTAATGTGAAAAGTGCGTTAGCAAACCATCCAAGTGTTGATTAAATAGATTTTTGTTTGCTTTAATCTTTAATTTAGTGCAGAAATTATTTAAAAGTGGAGACATGTCGAACTTAATTTTTTTAAAATTTGATTTCTATAATTCCATTAGTTTTATGACTACTTTCACTTTGTATTTTTAAATCAGTAGGGTCCTTGCATGAATTTATTCAAAACATTTGAATGATGTTTGAACTCAAAGAGATTGCAATGATTATTGATGAAAATCAATTCTTCTAATGTCACTTTTATAAAGCTTCCCAGTGCGCGTTTCGCTAACCATGTTAGCATTATCAGGAGATTATTTAATCTCCTAATGATCAATCAGGGCATTGAATCATCTTCCTCACTCCTAATGATGTTAACATGGTTAGCGAAACGCGCGTCGAGAGGCTTTATAAAAGTAATTTGGTGTTTAGTGATAATCTCTTCGAATTTAGTTGATGAAAATAATAACGAAGAGGCAAAATATTATTTAGGAATAATAACTTTATTTTTAAACTTGCCTATGTAGGTGACATATTTGCAGAAAGGTAGCCACGAGGTAACCAGCGCAGCTCATAATAGTATAGAAGGGAGGCATAATTCGTACTAGTACTTATGGCAACTTTCATATCTTCAGACAACTTTACAAACAACCTAACTTTTAAAGGACTGTTTAGCCAGGTGTGGCGGTTAATAGTTTAAAATTTTTTGATCCCACCAAATGCACAGCGTTGCCTTTATTTCAAAGCGATTCGGTCTTGTGGTCGATGTTTATGGTTGTCCTGCATCAGCCCATGATTTTCTGCATTTTGGTTTCTCGAAATATATACATTTGATATGTATGCAAAAAAAGTTTTTGTTTCATGCCGAGAAAGAACAACTTCGCACACTGTTCAGCTGATATGGTACCTATTTTTCTGCCTTCTGGACCTTTCCCATGGAATGCAGAACTTCACAAGCGGTTCGGCGACTAACATTCAACTTCTCTGCCATTTCTTTGCATATTGTCTTGTTCCAGTAATGCATAATTGTGCAATTGCATAACCAGTCCTTCGACAAGCGTCTTGCATTGAGACATTGTCACCGTACGTTTCCACAAATATACGATGGTTTTTTATCCGCGTTTTTCTTTTTATTGGACAAGAAAATCAGTACGTGTCGTAAATGTTCTTTATTTGGCTCGAAACTCGGCATGTTTATCACACTTAAAAAATATGATGCTATCTCGAAATCGTTTAAACATGGACTGGAGTGACCCTTGTTTCCAGCTCCATCTATTAAAAAATTAAGTATTATGGACCTCTACACCTGGTAATATATAAGAGTGATATTTTTAATGTGACCCAACTTCCCATAGGGATCGCTGTCAAATCATCATGTTGTTTAGCGAATCATCATGATCATAGAACGTTATATATCAGAAATGGTATGTCCTCCAGTGTACATACAGTGGGGGGCAAAAGTATTAGCACACTATGTATTTCATATGAAAATTGTATTATCTTCTCTAAAATATAACCACAAGTAGCTTTTAATTTTTTATGGATTTCATACCCATCCTATTTTTTTTTAAACAAAATAAAACTTTTTAACAGAGCAAGAAAATGTACAGAAATTGGATTTAATCTCTTTCAAAGGGTACAAAAATACAAATAAATCACAAAATGTTTGCATATGTTGACTGTTGTACTAATGGAAAATTTTAAACTAGTACTTTTGTTGTGGTTTAGTCGTTATTCAGCCTTTAAATTGTTGCAATTGGTCGGAAAGGTCTGGAAACTACGGACTCCGAGCGAAAAAATATTATATATTTAAGAAAGGAGGGTAAATCCGTTTCTGAAATTGCCTTAGTGAAAAAAGTCTATTTACTGTGCGCAATGTTATAAATAGATTAGAATATGCTCACAATTTAAAAAATAAACCGAGAATTGGACGCCCGTCAAAACTGTCGGAGAGAACAAAGAAAAATAGTGAACGAAGTAAAAAAACTCATACTTCAGCTTCTGAAATTGCTTTCATGCTAGCAGAAGAAACTAATAAGCAATAATGTGCATGCATGGAGAACGCCAAACATGGAATTGGAGTTAAAACACTAGCATCAAACAGTTAAACACGATGGTGGCAGTGTCTTAGTGTTGTAGGGGTGTATGGCATCAGGGGGAATAAGCAGTCTAGTATTTGTCGATGGTATCGTCGATAAAAAAGTATATTTAAACATTTTTAAAGGGAACTTAAAAATAGTGCGGAAAAGTTAAAAAAAAAAGGATTATTATTTCCAATAAAATAATGATCCAAAGCATACAGTGTATATAGAGTGCAACAGTGGATAGTTAACAATGTACCACATTCTCTATATACACCTCCACAGTCTTCTGACATCAACCCTATTGAGAATCTTTGGAGCGAATTAGACAAACGGATCAGAAAACGTCACATTTCAAGTAAATAACATAAAGAAATACTTCTGCAAGAATGGAATAATATTCAATGAGGAGAAGACTTATTGAGAACATACAAATGGAAAGGTCTGCCTATGAAGTATTAGTTTTTATAAACATATATTTTGTATATATTGTGCCAATACTTTTGTCCACCTATTCTGAAAGGTTGAATCTAATTTGTGTATTTTTTTGTTATTATAGTTTGTTGTTGTCTGTTTAAAAAGTTTTAATTTGTCTTTTTTTTATGGATGGATATGTAATACATAAACATTTAATATGAAGTTACTTGTGTTTATATTTTAGAGGGAATAATATAATTTTCATATGAAATACATAGCTTGGCAATACTTTTATCCCCCACTGTATTTATTTTTTTATTTATGTATCTTATGTTATGAAAATTGCATTTCTGTTAAAGTTTTCGCGCCTCCATTTGCACTAGTTTGCGTCTCTCAATTTGGAAATCACTGTCCTACAGAAAGGAGATACCCTATTATAAGTTTCAACTTCTCCACATGATTCCTTCAAAAAATGCGCTGAAAATTATATTTTCTTGGACCCAGTTTTATTAGCATTTTTAATATGAAAACATGGAACGAGAGAGAAGTCAATATCAGTTTTAATATCGAATAAAATGATAATATTCTAAATCTATTTCAAGACCTGGCATTTTTTATATTTTGCGGCTTTCTGTATTACGGCCTTTCTTTAAAATAATGTTTAATATTTTCATTTAAAAATGTTAAATTCATCGATATCAAATATCAAGGTTTTTTATGTTTTGATATAAAAAAAACCGGCCATTAAACAATGTTTTTCAAGAATCGTCAACGTTCGTAGCTTGAAATATCCGTCTCGGATAGATTCGTTTTAGACGAAGCTAACTGTGCGACTATCTTTGGTCCCTCAATTGCGAGTTGAAGGTCGTCCCGGAAGATGATTTATTCGTCGGCTCGCAATATTTCCCGAATTTTCACAAGTAAAATCGTAAAATGTTTTGTTTTCGTTGTGTTGTGCGTTGCTTGGTCCCCAAACGAGTAAGTAATTAAGCTTGATATTTGAAAATGTTAACAAAACTTGATTTGTCTATCGGTTATTTCATTACCAAATATAGCGACGCCGAACATTTAGAATCACGATATCGGGCAGGTTTGAAATGCACAGACGCAAAATCTTCTTATTTTTGTGTCGATGGCCTTTTGCGGTACGTTTATGTCAATGTAAAATAGATAGACATTGTTTACCTTTTTTTGTTGTCAATTTTTTTATGGTGGTTATATAAATAATAACGAACTAGTATTATTACATATAGCATTGTTTAAATATATGCCCATATAAGAAGGTAAAGAACAACTATAATTTGATTAATATTTCTCCCAAATTAAACAAAATAAAATGAAACTAAACTTTCAGTTGGAAAGTATTCAGTGCTTTTATTCAAAAATTAATATTGACGGTTTTAAATTAATTCTGTACTAAATTTTCGTTATTAAAATAGTAAACTTATTAATACATAAACTTATTTGCTTATTAACTTTTTGTATTATTCAGCATAATTAAAATCTAAGTTCCAAGTACATATTTTATAATGATCATTACTGGTATACAGGTAAAACCTAATGCGGTAATAAGCACTGTAAATGATGATTTTCTTTAATTATCTTTCGATTGATTGGGTGTAATTATAGAGTCATGACCTTGCAAAGTTCTAAAATTATATTTGAAATTTTTTAATAATTTTCAAACGGTTTGAAATAAAAACTTTAATCTTGCAGGTGTAGTAAAAGTGGCTACGAGGCATATTTTAAAGTGGCGCAGTTAGAAGGTAGTGGTGTTATTTTTATAAATAAAAAATAGTAAATTGGTGTTTTTTTTTGAAGCACCCTTTAATTTTTTTGAAAATAACAGTCTTTTTTCCATAAAAAGTACTTTTTTTTTTAATTCTTAGTAGGAGGCACGGTTTTTGAGATAATTTGACACTTTTCGATAACTCTGCAGCAGTAGTAGTAGTAGTAGTAACTATTGCTCGTACAAAATAAAAGCAGTTGCACGTCATTAAAAGCACTTGATCAACATTTTGACTGCTATGTCAAAGAATATTGACGTATATATCTATATGTAAATATTCTTTGGCCATGTTGCCAGATTGTGATTAAATATCATAACCTTACTTTAGCGAATAATTTTTATAATTTAAATTTTAATAACAATTAAAACAATCAATTCTAAATTAAATGCAAATTACTAAGTAACTAAAAAAATATATAATAAATGTTTACAGTCTTGCAAGTGTCGTCGATTTAGTACCTCTAGATAGATTCAGCAGATGTAAAATGCTTCGTTCAAAAACGGTTAATTTATTTAAAACTATCGACATTTTTTATTATTTGAATGGTTAATAAAATAAAAATATTATATAATTACCATTGACATTTATTGATATATCAATATTGATATTGATCTGCATGCACTTATATTTTCATTAATCAGAATATGAAAACTACTGGCTGGAATCACTGTTATCATCTGCAGTATTTATAATTAACGGAAGAACTTCTTTTCAAATACGTATATGCTCTCTGTCATACTATTTGATTTACTGTATGCTTGATCGTATTCTCTCATATCTCAGGATTCACACACTGCGAAGTGCCTCACGCCACATGTTTATACAGTCTTGCTGTGTATTACCATTTCTACCCACGTGTTTATTATAGTAATTTTTCACAATTCCCCATGTAAGTTCAATTGGACTGAAAATGCAGTAGTATGGGGGAATACATAAAACTTTGTGCCCATATTGTTCTGCTAAGTTGTCTATTAAATTTTTTCGTGCTGGTTTATTTCTGAAAAGTATCCACATAGGAAATATATCAAAATAATAAATTTGGTTGTGGTACGTACTCTACAATTCTTAATAGTTCAGTTTTAAATATTTGAATTGAAAATGCTATTTAGTCCACGAGCTGTTTTGTATCTTGTTTAATAGCGTGCTATGATAATATTTGCTCACTTAAGTTTTTTAATAATTAGTTTTCAAACCATTTCATGAATTTTTTTGTTTCATTTAACCATGATAATCAGTAAGCTCATTTTTTGACGGAAATATGGTCTCGGCACCCTCAATAAGTCCATCTTCACCGCCAGCATGAAGTGTGATTGATGCATCTAAAATAAAAATTTTCAAACAAAACTTTTCATATTTTTTGCATATTTGTGTAACTTACCTTTTACCATCAACTTTGGTGGTTTTTACATTCCTCTTATTATTATCTTGCCATGAATGACTTGCAGTATCATTTTGAAAAATTAAGGTTCCAATTCCAAAAATCCAATTTTTTTATGCTGGTTTATTTCTGAAAAGTATCCACATAGGAAATATATCAAAATAATAAATTTGGTTGTGGTAGGTACTCTACTGCAATTCTTAATACTTCAATTTTAAACATTTGAATTGAAAATGCTATATTATTATTAGTTAACCAATCTTGAATGGCAGCTTTAGTCCACGAGGTATTTTGTATCTTGTTTAATTATCTGCTATGATAATATTTGCTTAAGTTTTTTAATAATTGCTTTTCAAACCATTTCAAGAAACTTCTTTGATTCATTTAACTATGATAATCAGTAAGCTCATTTTTTGACGGAAATACGGTCTCGGCACCCTCAATAAGTCCATCTTCACCGTCAGCATGAAGTGCATCTAAAATAAAAATTTTCAAACAAAACTTTTCATATTTTTTGCATATTTGTGTAACTTACCTTTTACCATCAACTTTGGTGGTTTTTACATTCCTCTTATTATTATCTTGCCATGAATGACTTACAGTATCATTTTGAAAAATCCAGGTTCCAATTCCAAAAATCCATTTTTTTTATGCTGGTTTATTTCTGAAAAGTATCCACATAGGAAATATATCAAAATAATAAATTTGGTTGTGGTAGGTACTCTACTGCAATTCTTAATACTTCAATTTTAAACATTTGAATTGAAAATGCTATATTATTATTAGTTAACCAATCTTGAATTGCAGCTTTAGTCCACTAGGTATTTTGTATCTTGTTTAATTACGTGCTATGATAATATTTGCTTAAGTTTTTCGTTCCTTTCGTTCCGGTTTTTACATTCCTCTTATTATTATCTTGCCACGAATGACTTACAGTGTCATTTTGAAAAATCCAGGTTTAATCTAAGAGGACAAAATTTGTACAAGACTTTTTTCTTTCCTTCATATAACTTCTCAAAAAATCTGAGTGCCTATGTATAAACTACATATGGGTTTAAGAACTTTTAAAGGGCCTTTTCTTCGATTCTTAGGTTACGAATACTTACTCATTCTTATTATCTTACTCGTTCTTATTCAAAATAGTGTAACAGAGAACTCTTGATAACGACTATTTAAATGATATGGCATTTTACAGGTGCGACTCTGACAATTAAATATAAACAAGAAAAATTTGAAATTCGAGGACATCACATATGTTGCCAACCGAATTCAGCTCTAAATTTTAAATTTATTGAATACTTTGAATTATTTTATTATTTAATTTATGTAGTGGTATTTCTGGTGTTCTTCAATAGCGCCATCAATAACTTCGAATTATTTTTAGTTTTTACCGGCTTATACAAATCTGAACGTTTACTTTGATTTTTTACCTTACCATAGAAAACATTTCTTTTAAGAACTACCAGTGTTATAATTGTCAGAGTCGTACCTGCAAACTGCCAAATCACTTAAATAGTTATTGTCAAAAGTTAGTAGCATCTTTGATATAATATTTTGAACAAGAACGAGACAATAATGGTCCGTTGTTATACTTTGCGGTTGTTCAGAGGAATATTAAGTTAATTGCTAATAATTGGATATTTTTAGTTTGATATTTTTTTTAGCGTGTTGCAGCGGCCTTAAGGTTGAGTATGTCCACTTTTAGTACTGCTTCACAAAAGATGAAAAAACAACGTTTTAAAATCGCCTAAAAAGCGTAGTTCTACTAAAAGGGTTACCAATACTGCAGCTTTGGATACAAGTTCTATTCGTGCGACCATTTATATCATGTATAAATACTAAGTATTAATAACCTAAGAATTGCAGAAGAGATTGTTTATAATCCCATATATAATTTATAGTGTAATTACTCACAGTTTAATTTTCATTTACAAGACAATTTAGCAGAACAATTCAAGCACAAAGGTTTAGGTATTCGCTCATACCACTGCATTTTCAAGCCAATTAAACTTATATGGGGAATTGCAAAAAATTGCAACACCACAAGACTGTATAAACATGTGGCGTGAGGCACTTCCCCCCAGAAAGTGAAACCATGAAATGTATAATATACTGTGGATAATAGCAGTGATTCCAGCCACTTGGTGTGCTTGTTTATTAATACAAAGTTTACCAAATCTAGATGTAATGAAGGAGAGTGCCATTTGCAGCTCTTTTTCTACTATTAAATGGGCTCAATAATTGGATTGCAACTAATGCAGGAAATTACGTTTCGCTTAAATATATGGTTACGAATGGCAGCAGTACTTACATTGCTTTGCTTGAGAAAGTGTTATATTTAATTCGATTCAATCAAAATTCAACTAGAGTTTTACTATCAAATTTTTGTTTCAATCAAGTATCGCATGATATTTATGAATTTTTCCTTTTCATTATTTATCAGTAATGTGAAAAGTGCGTTAGCAAACTATCCAGGTGTTGATTAAATAGATTTTTGTTTGCTTTAATCTTTACTTTAGTGCAGAAATCATTTAAAAGTGGAAACATGTCGAACTTAATTTTTTGTAAATTTGATTTCTATAATTCCATTTGTTTCATGACTAATTTCACTTTGTTTTTTTAAATCAGTGAGGTCCTCGCATGAAGTTATTCAAAACATTAAATTCTGCAAATATGTCACCTACATAAGCAAGTTTAAGAATAAAGTTATTATTCCTAAATAATATATTGCCTCTTCGTTATCATTTTCATCAACTAAATTCGAAGAGATTACCACTAAACACCAAATAACTTTGATAAAGCCTCTCGACGCACGTTTCGCTAACCATGTTAACATTGTCCGGAGTGAGGAAGATGATTCAATCTCCTGATGATGCTAACATGGTTGGCGAAACGCGCACTGAGACGTTTTATAAAAGTGATTTGATGTTTAGTGGTAATCTATTCGAATTTAGTGTTTAACATCGAAGGTTCCAATAGAAGAATTGATTTTCGTCAATAATCATTGCAATCTCTTTAAGTTCAAACACGATGTGAATAACTTTGCACGAGGTATCGCTGGCCCAGCCCATTACTAGTACTTATGGTAGCTTTCATATCTTCAAACAACTTTGCAAATAACCATGATTTTAAAAGAGTGTTTTAGCCAGGTGTGGCGGTTAATACTTTTTTAAATGTTTTAAAAAACACGTTTAATAATACGAGCAAGTCTGGTGAGTACGGCGGGTGCGGTAAGATTTTCCAGTAAAGTGCAGAAATGGTGTCTCTGACCACTTTCGCTGTGTGTGATGGGGCGTTGTCGTGCTGAAAAAAATCATTTTCCGTATCTTGCAGCCTATTCTCATCGCTTTTCGATCAATGCATGGTTCAACTTAATCATTTGTTGACGGTAGTGAACGGTATCAACCGTTTCGCCTGATTTCAGCCACTCATGGTATACGACACCCTTCTGATCCCACCAAATGCACAGCGTTGCCTTTATTTCAAAGTCGAGAAAGCAAAACTTTGCTATTTTCCTGCCTTCTGAACCTTTCCCATGGAATTGGAATGCAGAACATCACAAACGGTCGGCGACTCACACTCAACTTCTATGCCATTTGTTTGCATATTGTCTTATTCCAATAATGCTTGCAATTCGGCATCTTCATTTTTTTTTTTCCTTTCTCCTCGGCGTTTTTTGTGTTTCAAGTTGAAATCACCACTATTGAATCGTCTAAACCAACGCCCACAAGCGTCTTGCATTGGGACACTGTCACCGTAAGTTTCCGAAAGTTTATATGACGGTTTTTAATCGCGTTTTTATTTTTATTGGACAAGAAAATCGGTACGTGTCGCAAATGTTCTTTATTTGGCTCGAAACTCGACATGTTTATCACAAAAAATATGATGCTAACCACAAGTAACTTGTTATATTTTTTTATGGATTACATACTCATCCTATTTTTTTTTTAACAAAATAAAACTTTTTAACAGAGTAAGAAAATATACAGAAGTTGGATTTAATCTCTTTCAGAATATCTAGGCAAAAGTATTGGCACAGTTAAAATATTTTACTTAGAAAGGATACAGAAATACAAAGAAATTACAAAATTTGTGCATATGTTGACTGTTGTACTAATAAAATATTCTAAACTATTACTTTTGTTGTGGTTTAGTTGTTATTCAGCTTACTTTAGTGAATCATTTTTACAATTTAAACCTGAATAACAATTAAAACAATCATTTCTAAATTAAATGCAAATTACTACTACAGATTATTACAGATTCAGCAGATGTAAAAGGCTTCGTTCAAAAACGGTTAATTTCTTCAAAACTATCGACATTTTTTAATATTTGAATGGTTAATAAAATAAATATGTTATATAATTACCAATGACATTTATTGATATATAATATGCTACTGGCTGGAATCACTGTTATCATCTGCAGTATTTATAATTAACGGAAGAACTTCTTTTCAAACAAGTATATGCTCTCTGTCATACCATTTAATAATCTGTATGCTTGATCGTATTCTTTCATATCTCAGGATTCACACACTGTGAAGTGCCTCACGCCACATGTTTATACAGTCTTGCTGAGTATTACCATTTCTACCCATGTGTTTATTATAGTAATTTTTCACAATTCCCCATGTAAGTTCAATTGGATTGAAATTGCAGTGGTATGGGGGAATACATAAAACTTTGTGCCCATATTGTTCTGCTAAGTTGTCTATTAAATTTTTCCGTGCTCGTTTATTTCTGAAAAGTATCTACATAGGAAATATATCAAAATAATAAATTTGGTTGTGGTACGTACTCTACTGCAATTCTTAATAGTTCAGTTTTAAACATTTGAACTGAAAATGCTATATTATTATTAGTTAACTAATCTTGAATGGCAGCTTTAGTCCACGAGGTATTTTGTATCTTGTTTAATTACGTGCTATGATAATATTTGCTCACTTAAGTTTTTTAATAAACCATTTCAAGAATTTTTTTGATTCTTTTAACCAGGATAATCAGTAAGCTCATTTTTTGACGACAATATGGTCGCTGCACCCTCAATAAGTCCATCTTCACCGCCAGCATGAAGTGTGATGTATCTAAAATAAAATTTTTCAATCAAAACTTTTCATATTTTTTGCATATTTGTGTAACTTACTTTTTACCATCAACTTTGGTGGTTTTTACATTCATCTTATTATTATCTTGCCATGAATGACTTACAGTATCATTTTGAAAAATCCAGGTTTCATCTAAGAGGACAAATTTGTACAAGGCTTTTTCCTTTCCTTCATATAACTTCCCAAAAAATCTATAAATTTTAGGGCAACATTGGGAAGTTCCATAAGGCCTCGTCTTGGATCATCTTTTTTCCATTTAAAACCTACGTCTTTCAATACATTGCACAATGACATAGTATCATCCATAACTATTGTTCCTCTTTTAATTGCTCATTTAAGGACTTCAAAGTTACATGGTGTTCTGAAAATGAAAATAAATCTGTGAGTGCCTATGTAAAAAACATGATATAAATGGTGTCACGACTAGAACTTGTATCCAAAGGTGCAGTATTGATAACCCTTTCAGCGAAACTACGCTTTCTAGGCGATTTTTAAACTAAAATTAAAGACTTAAACTAAACATATTCAATTACTACCAATTAATTTAACATACCTAACAGCCGCAAAGAGTAACAATGCACCATTATTGTCTCGTTCTTGTTCAGAATAGTGTATCAGAGATGCTACAAACTCTTGACAACAACTATTTAAATGATATGGTATTTAACAGGTGGGACTAATCAACTCAAATATCAACAAGAAAAATTTGAAACTCGACATCACATATTGTTGGCAACCGAATCCAGCTCTAAATTTGAAATTTATTGAGTACATTCCATTTGTTTTTATTATTATTCACGTATGGGCCCTGGTTAGAGGCGTTTATTGTTGTTAGCCTCCTTTGCGCCCATACTGATTTAATTCTTTCACTATGAGCTTTTTTCCTTTCGTCAGACCAAGTTGTTCCGGTCTTCATATATTTTCTTTCTGGCCAACCTCCCAAACGTTAACCTTGTGTCTGAAACAGTTTCTATCCTGAATTTAACTTTGTGTAATATTTGCTGATCTTAGGTCCGCTTTAATTGCAGCAATCCATTTACTTACGTTTTATTTCTACTTTAGCTCTACTCCTATTTTCATAAAATTCAACTATTGTTAGCCTACTCGGATTCATCCGTTTTATGTGTGCGTAAAACTTCTTTTTTTCTCATACCGCTATGTATATCTGTGTATTGTTTGATTTCTTGGTTTTCTCGAAGTCGGTATGTTGTGCTATTTATTTGTTTGGGGCCTAAGATTTTTCTTATGATTTTTCTTTCTCTCTTTCTTATCAATCTCCTCGATGTCTTTCTTTCTATTCAAAATGAGCGTTTCTGCGCCATGGAGACATTCTGACTTAATAACTGGGTTGTAATGTCTCAGTTTTGTGTTTTGTGTTTGCATTTGAATATTTTATTATTTAATTTATTTAGTGGTATTTCTGCTGTTCTTCAATAGCGTCATCGATAACTTCGAACTATTTTAGTGTTGTACCGACTTGTACAAATCTGAACGTTTAAGAACTACCGCGATGTTATAATTGTCAGAGTCGCTCCTGCAAAATGCCAAATCACTTTAATAGTTGTCAAAAGTTAGTAGCATCTTTGATATATTTTGAACAAGATAATAATGGTCCGTTGTTATTCTTTGCGGTTGTTCAGAGGTATGTTAAGTTAATTGCTAATAATTGGATATTTTTATTTTGTCATAGTATATTATAGAAACTAGAGTAATTTTTTTACCGTGTTGCAGAAGCCTTAAGGTTGAATATGTCCACTTTTAGTACTGTTTCACAAAAGATGGAAAACAAAGTTTTAAAATCGCCTAAAAAGCGTAGTTCTACTAAAGGGGTTACCAATACTGCAACTTTGGACACAAGTCCTATTTGTGACACCATTTATATCATGTATAAACACTGTAGGTATTCATAACCGAATAATTGCTGAACAGATTGTTCACAATCCCATATGTAGTTTATACATAGGCACTCGTAGTTTAATTTTCATTTTCAGGAAGCACAGAAATATTTAGCAGAATAATACAAGCAAAAGGTTTATGTATTTCCTCATAGCACTGCATTTTCAACCCAGTTAAACTTATAAGGGGAATTGCAAAAAATTACTATAATAAACACATGGGTAGAGATGGTAATACACCACAAGGCTGTATAAACATGTGGCGTGAGGCACTTCCCACTATTACTCCTAAGATATGGAAGAATACGATCAAGCATACAGAAAATGAAATGCAGCTCTTTTTCTACTATCAAATGGGCTCAATAATTGGATTGCACCTAATGCAGGAAATTACGTTTCGCTTAAATATATGGTTATGAATGGCAGCAGTACTTACATTGCTTTGCTTGAGAAAATGTTATATTTAATTCGATTCAATCAAAATTCAACTAGAGTTTTGCTATCAAATTTTTGTTTCAATTAAGTATCGCATAATATTTATGAATTTTTCCTTTTCAATATTTATCAGTAATGTGAAAAGTGCGTTAGCAAACCATCCAGGTGTTGATTAAATATATTTTTGTTTGTTTTAATCTTTACTTTAGTGCAGAAATCATTTAAAAGTGGAGACATGTCGAACTTAATTTTTTGTAAATTTGATTTCTATAATTCCATTTTTTCGTGAGTAGTTTCACTTTGTTTTTTTTTTAATCAGTAAGGCCGTTGCATGAAGTTATTCAAAACATTAAATTCTGCAAATATGTCACCTACATGGGCAAGTTTAAAAATAAAGTTATTATTCTTAAATAATATTTTGCCTCTTCGTTATCATTTTCATCAACTAAATTTGAGAAATTATCATAAAGCTATTTTTCGACATATCCGTAATTGTAGAAGCGCGTGAGACATCGATGAAAACACATGGTAGTCGGAAGGGACCAAGTCTGGTGAGTACTGTGGGGGCAAGAGTTTCCAACCAAGTGCAGAAATGGTGTCTGCGACCGCTTTCGCTGTGTGTGATGGGGCGTTGTCGTGCTGAAAAAAAAATTTTTTTCCGTGTCTTGCAGCCCATTATTGTCGCTTTTCGATCAATGCATGGTTCAAGTTGATCATTTGTGGACGGCGGTGAATGGTATTAACTGTTTCACTTGATTTCAGATGCTCATCGTACCCTTCTGATCCCACCAAATGCACAGCGTTGTCTTTATTTCAAAGCGATTCGGTCTTGTGGTCGATGTTTATGGTTGTCTGCATGATTTTCTGCATTTCGGTTTCTCGAAATGTATCCATTTTTCGACTCCAGTCACGATCCGATGCAAAAAAGTATTTCTTTCATGCCGAGAAAGCAAAACTTCGGACGCTGTTCAGCTGATGTGGTACCTATTTTCCTGCCTTCTGGACCTTTCCCATAGAATGCAGAACTTCACGAACGGTTCGGCGACTAACATTCAACTTCTCTGCAATTTGTTTGCACATTGTCTTCTTCCAATAATGCTTGCAATTCGGCATCTTCAATTTTTTTCCTTTCGCCTCGGCGTTCTTTGTGTTTCAAGTCGAAATCACCACTTTTGAATAGTCTAAACCAATCCATCGACAAGCGTCTTGCATTGGGACATTGTCACCATAAGTTTCCATAAATATACGACGGTTTTTAATCGCGTTTTTATTTTTATTGGACAAGAAAATCAGTACGTGTCGCAAATGTTCTTTATTTGGCTCGAAACTCGAGACGATTATCACACTTAAAAAATATGATGCTAACCACAAGTAACTTGTTATATTTTTTATAGATTACATACCCATCCTATTTTTTTTAACAAAATAAAACTTTTTAACAGAGTAAGAAAATATACAGAAGTTGGATTTAATCTCTTTCAGAATAGCTAGGCAAAAGTATTGGCACAGTTAAAATGTTTTACTTAGAAAGGGTACAAAAATACAAAGAAATTACAAAATTTGTGCATATGTTGACTGTTGTACTAATAAAATATTCTAAATTATTACTTTTGTTGTGGTTTAGTTGTTATTCAGCCTTTAAATTGTTGTCGTCATGTCATAAATAGATTTGAATATGCTGACAATTTAAAAAATAAACCGAAAATCGGACGCCCGTCAAAACTGTTGGAGAAACAACAAAGAAAAATAGTTAACGAAATAAAAAAAACTCATACTTCAGCTTCTGAAATTGCTTCCATGCTAGCAGAAGAAACTAATAAGCAATAATGTGCATGTATGGAGAAAGCCGAACATGGAAATGGAGTTAAAACACTAACAGCGTTAAACACGGTGGTGGTAATGTCTTAGTGGTTGTGAGGTGTATGGCATCAGGGCGAATAAGCAATCTAGTATTTATCGATGATATAAAAAAGTATATTTAAATTTTCTAAAATAGAACTTAAAATTAAAAAAGAGAGAACTTAAAAAAAAATTAAAAATCCAAAGCATACAGTGTATATAGAGTGCAATAGTGGATAGTCAACAATGTACCATATTCTCTAAATACACCTCCACAGTCTTCTGACATCAACCCTATTGAGAATCTTTGGGGCGAATTAGACAACCGGGTCAGAAAACGTCACATTTCATGTAAATAACTTAAAGAAATACTTCTGCAAGAATGGAATAATATTCAATGAAGCTAAGACCTACTGAAAACAAAAGGGGAAGGTCTCCCTGTGAAGTATTAGTTGTTTTAAACATATATTTTGTATATATTGTGCCAATACTTTTATCCACCTATTCTGAAAGGTTGAATCTAATTTGTGTATTTTTTTGTTCTGTTTAAAAATTTTTAATCTTTTTTTTTATAGATTGATATGCAATACATAAAAATTTAATATGAAGTTACTTAAGTTTATATTTTAGAGGAATATAATTTTCATATGAAATACATAGTTTGCCAATACTTTTGTCCCCCACTGTATTTATTTTTTTATTTATGTATCTTATGTTATGAAAATTACATTTTTGTTAAAGTTTTCGCGCCTCCTTTTGCACTAGTCTGCGTTTCTCCATTTGGAAATTACTGTCCTACAGAAAGGAGATAGCCTATTATAAGTTTCAGCTTCTCCACATGATTCCTTCAAAAATGCACTGAAAATTATATTTTCCTGAACCCAGTTTTATTAGCAGACCAAGTTATGTTTACCAACATCGGCATTTTTAATATGAAAACATGGAACGAGAGAGAAGTCAATATCAGTTTTAATATTGAATAAAATTAATATTCTAAATCTATTTCAAGACCTGGCATTTTTATATTTTACGGCTTTTTTGTATTACGGCCTTTCTTTAAAATAATGTTTAATATTTTCATTTAAAAATGTTAAATTCATCGATATCAAATATCAATGTTTTTTATGTTTTGATATAAAAAAAACCGACCATTAAACAATGTTTTTCAATAATCGTCAACGTTCGTAGCTTGAAATATCCGTCTCGGATAGATTCGTTTAAGACCAAGCTAACTGTGCGACTATCTTTGGTCCTCAATTGCGAGTTGAAGGTCGTCCCGGAAGACGATTTATTCGTCGGCTCGCAATATTTCCCGAATTTTCCCAAGTAAAATCGTAAAATGTTTTAGTTTTCGTTGTGTTGTGCGTCGCTTGGTCCCCAAACGAGTAAGTAATTCAGCTTGATATTTGAAAATGTGAACAAAACTTGATTTTTCTATCGGTTATTTCATTACCAAATATAGGGACGCGAACATTTAGAATCACGATATTGGCAGGTTTGAAATGCACAGACGCAAAATCTTCTTCTTTTTGTGTCGATGGCCTTTTGCAGTACGTTTATGTCAATGTAAAATAGAAGGCATTGTTTACTTTTTTTGTGGTCAATTTTTTTATAGTGGTTATATAAATAATAACGAACTAGTATTATGACATATAGCATTATTTAGATATATGCCTATATAAGAAAGAACAAAATAAAATGAAACTAAACTTTCAGTTGGAAAGTGCTTTTATTCAAGAATTAACATTCACGGTTTTAAATTAATTCTGTACTAAATTTTCGTTATTAAAATAGTAAACTTATTAATACATAAACTTATTTGTTGATTAACGTTTTGTATTGTACGGCGTAATTAAAATCTAAGTTCCAAGTACATATTTTATAACGATCATTACTGGTATACAGGTAAAACCTAATGCGGTAATAAGAACTGCAAATGATGATTTTCTTTAATTAACTTTCGATTGATTGGGTGTAATTATAGAGACATGACCTTGCAAAGCTCTAAAATTAAATTTGAATTTTTTTAATAATTTTCAAGCGGTTTGAAATAAAAACTTTAATCTAGAGGGTAGTGGTGTCATTTTTATAAATGAAAAATAGTAAATTGGTGTTTTTTTTGAAGCACACTTTAATTTTTTTGAAATTAACAGTCTTTTGTCCATAAAAAGCACTTTTTTTAATTCTTAGTGGGAGGCGGGGGTTTCTGAGATAACTTGACACTTTTCGATAACTGCAGCAGTAGTAGTAGTAGTAACTATTGCTCGTACAAAATAAAAGCAGTTGCACGTCTTTAAAAGCACATGATCAACATTTTGACTGCCCAAAGAATATTGACGTATATATCTATACGTTAATATTCTTTGGCCCTGTTGCCAGATTGTGATTAAATGTCATAACCTTACTTTAGCGAATCATTTTTACAATTTAAACTTTAATAACAATTAAAACAATCAATTCTAAATTAAATGTAAATTACCAAGTAACTAAAAAACATATAATAAATGTTTAAAGTCTTGCAAGTGTCGTCGATTTAGTACCTCTAGATAGATTCAGCAGATGTAAAATGCTTCGTTCAAAAACGGTTTATTTCTTCAAAACTATCGACATTTTTTAATATTTGAATGGTTAATAAAATAAAAATATTATATAATTACCAATGACAATTATTAATATATAATATGCTACTGGCTGGAATCACTGTTATCATCTGCAGTATTTATAATTAACGGAATAACTTCTTTTCATACAAGTATATGCTCTCTGTCATACCATTTAATTTTCTGTATGCTTGATCATATTCTTTCATATCTCAGGATTCACACACTGTGAAGTGCCTCACGCCACATGTTTATACAGCCTTGCTGTGTATTGCCATTTCTACCCATGTGTTTATTATAGTAATTTTTCACAATTCCCCATGTTAAGTGCAATTGGATTGAAAATGCAGTGGTATGGGGAATACATAAAACTTTGTGCCCATATTGTTCTGCAAAGTTGTCTATTAAATTTTTCCATGCTGGTTTATTTCTGAAACATATCAAAATATCAAAATAATAAATTTGGTTGTGGTACGTACTCTACTGCAATTCTTAATAGTTCAGTTTTAAACATTTGAATTGAAAATGCTATATTATTATTAGTTAATCAATCTTGAATGGCAGCTTTAGTCCACGAGTTATTTTGTATCTTGTTTAATAGCGTGCTATGATAATATTTGCTCACTTAAGTTTTTTAATAAACCATTTCAAGAATTTTTTTGATTCTTTTAACCATAATAATCAGTAAGCTCATTTTTGACGGCAATATGGTCTCTGCACCCTCAATAAGTTCATCTTCACCGCCAGCATGAAGTGTGATGTATCTAAAATAAAAAATTTCAATCAAAACTTTTCATATTTTTTGCATATTTGTGTAACTTACCTTTTACCATCAACTTTGGTGGTTTTTACATTTCTCTTATTATTATCTTGCCATGAATGACTTACAGAATCATTTTGAAAAATCCAGGTTTCATCTAAGACAAATTTGTACAAGGCTTTTTTCTTTCCTTCATATAACTTCTCAAAAAATCTATAAATTTTAGGGCAACATTGGGAAGTTCCATAAGGCCTCGTCTTGGATCATCTTTTTTCCATTTAAAACCTACTTCTTTCAATACATTGCACAATGACATAGTATCATCCATAACTATTGTTCCTCTTTTAATTGCTCATTTAAGGACTTCAAAGTTACATGCTGTTCTGAAAATGAAAATAAAGCTGTGAGTGCCTATGTAAAAAACATGATATAAATGGTGTCACGACTAGAACTTGTATCCAAAGGTGAAGTATTGATAACCCTTTCAGTGAAACTACGCTTTCTAGGCGATTTTTAAACTAAAATTAAAGACAAACTAAACATATCCAATTATTACCAATTAACTTAACTTGCCTAACAGCCGCAAAGAGTAACACTGCACCATTATTGTCTCGTTCTTGTTCAAAATAGTGTATCAGAGATGCTACAAACTCTTGACAACTATTTAAATGATATGGCATTTTACAGGTGCCACCCTGACAATTATAACATCGTGGTAGTTCTTAAAAGAACTGTTTTCGATCGTAAGGTAAAAAATGAAAGTAAACGTTCAGATACAAATGGGATAGCCAAACGTGTTAATAAATATCAACAAGAAAAATTTGAAACTCGACATCACATATTGTTGGCAACCGAATCCAGCTCTAAATTTGAAATTTATTGAGTACATTCCATTTGTTATTATTATTATTCACGTATGGGCCCTGGTTAGAGGCGTTTATTGTTGTTAGCCTTCCTCTGCGTCCATACTGATTTAATTCTTTCACTGTGAGCTTTTTTCCTTTCGTCAGACCAAGTTGTTCCGGTCTTCATACATTTTCTCTCTGGCCAATCTCCCAAACGTTAACCTTGTGTCTGAAACAGTTTCTATCCTGAATTTAACTTTGTGTAATATTTGCTGCTCTTAGGTCCGCTTTAATTCCAGCAAACCATTTTCTTATTTCTTATTTAGCTCTACTCCTATTTTCATAAAATTCAACTATTTATGTTGTTGGCCTACTCGGATTCATCCGTTTATGTACCCGTAAAACTTAAGTCTTCTTTTTCTCATCTCATCTGTGTATTGTTTGATTTCTTGGTTTTGTCGAAGTCGGTATGTTGTGCTGTTTATTTGTTTGGGGCCTAAGGTGTTTCTTATGATTTTTCTTTCTCTCTTTCTTTTCAATCTCCTCGATGTCTTTCTTTCTATTCAAAATGAGCGTTTCTACGCCATAGAGACATTCTGGCTTAATAACTGTGTTGTAATGTCTCAGTTTTGTGTTGCATTCCATTTGATTATTTTATTATTTAATTTATGTAGTGGTTACCATAGAAAACAGTTCTTTTAACCACCACAGTGTTATAATTGCCAGAGTCGCACCTGCAAAATGATAAATCACTTTAATAGTTGTCAAAAGTTAGTAGCATCATTGATATAGTATTTTGAACAAGACAATAATGGTCTATTGTTATCCTTTGTGGCTGTTCAGAGGTATGTTAATTGCTAATAATTGGATATTTTTGGTTTGTCATATAGTATATTATAGACATTAGAGTAATTTTATTAGCGTGTTGCAGCAGCCTTAAGGTTGAGTATGTCCACTGTTAGTACTATTTCACAAAAGATGAAAAACAAGTTTTAAAATCGCCTAGAAAGCCTAGTTCTTCTAAAAGGATTACCAATACTGCAGCTTTGGATACAAGTTCTATTCGTGACACCATTTATATCATGTACAAATACTAAGTATTAATAACCTAAGAACACAAAGGCTTATGTATTCCCTCATACCACTGTATTTTCAACCCAATTAAACTTATATGGAGAATTGCAAAATATTGTTATAATAAACACATGGGTAGAGATGGTAATACACCGCAAGACTGTATAAACATGTGGCGTGAGGCACTTCCCACTATTACTCCTAAGATATGGAAGAATACGATCAAGCATACAGAAAGTGAAATCATGAAATGTATAATATACTGTGAATATTGCGGATGGTAGCAGTGATTCCAGCCAGTACTTTTCAGATTTTGAATAATGAAAGTATAAGTGCTTGCAGATATTTCATTGCCATTTCTGTTTTGTACTTTCATAATATATATCAACAAATGTCATTGTTAATTATATAATATTTGTATAGTTTTGAATGAATTAACCGAGCATGCTTTTGTATTTGGGTCAAGCTGAAGAAAATGGTGAAGAGCCAGATGGGTGAGCTTGTTTATTAATACAACGTTTATCAAATCTAGATGTAATCAAGGAGAGTGCCATTTGCAGCTCTTTTTCTACTATTAAATGGGCTCAATAATTGGATTGCAACTAATGCAGGAAATTACGTTTCGCTTAAATATATGGTTACGAATGGCAGCAGTACTTACATTGGTTTGCTTGAGAAAATGTTATATTTAATTCGATTCAATCAAAATTCAACTAGAGTTTTACTATCAAATTTTTGTTTCAATTAAGTATCGCATAATATTTATGAATTTTTCCTTTTCAATATTTATCAGTAATGTGAAAAGTGCGTTAGCAAACTATCCAGGTGTTGATTAAATAGATTTTTGTTTGCTTTAATCTCTACTTTAGTGCAGAAATCATTTAAAAGTGGAAACGTGGAACTTTTTTGTCGAATTTTTTGTAAATTTGATTTCTATAATTCCAGTTGTTTCATGACTAGTTTCACTTTGTTTTTTTTTAAATCAGTAAGGCCGTCGCATGAAGTTATTCAAAACATTAAATTCTGCTAATGTCACCTACATGGGCAAGTTTAAAAATAAAGTTATTATTCCTAAATAATATATTACCTCTTCGTTTCATTTTCATCAACTAAATTCGAAGGAATTACCACTAAACACCAAATTACTTTTATAAAGCCACTCGACGCACGTATTGCTAACCATGTTAGCATCATCAGGAGTGAGGAAGATGACGAGCCTGAAAGAAGAAGCCTCTCGACGCGCGTTTCGCTAACCATCATCAGAAGTGAGGAAGATGAATAAATCTCCTGATGATGCTAACATGGTTAGCCAAACGCGCACTGAGCAACTGTTATAAAAGTGATTTGATGTTTAGTGGTAATCTATTCGAATTTAGTGTTTAATACCGAAGGTTCCAATAGAAGAATTGATTTTCAGCAATAATCATTGCAATCTCTTTGAGTTAAAACATGATGTGAATCACTTTTGCACGAGGTAGCTAGCGCAGCTCACAATAGTATAGAGGGGAGGCATAATCCGTACTAGTACCTATGGTAGCTTTCATATCTTCTGACAACTTTACAAACAACCTAACTTTTAAAGAAGTGCTTTAGCCAGGTGTGGCGGTTAATAGTTTTTTAAATATTTTAAAAAAACACGTTTAATTTGGGAGGAAGGTAGAAAATGGTTTATTCAAAGTATGCATCATCGCCAGCTGCACATTTTTCCCATCTCTCTGGCAATTTGTGGATGCCTTTCCAGAAATTATCATCAAGCTATTTTTCGACATATCCGTAATTGTAGAAGCGCGTGAGGCATCGATGAAAACACGTGCTAGTCGGAAGGGACCAAGTCTGGTGAGTAAGGTGGGTGGGGCAAGAGTTTCCAGCCATTTGCAGAAATGGTGTCTCTGACCGCTTTCGCTGTGTGTGATGGGGCATTGTTATGCTGAAAAAATCATTTTCCGTATCTTGCAGCCCATTCTCGTTGCTTTTCGAGCAATGCATGGTTCAAGTTCATCATTTGTTGACGGTAGTGAATGGTATTAACTGTTTCGCCTGATTTCAGACGCTCATGGTATACGACACTCTTCTGATCCCACCAAATGTACAGCGTTGTCTTTTTGTCAAAGCGATTTGATCATATTTCTTATATTTAAAAAAAAAAAGAAAAAAAATATGAACATGCCACAATCATTCAGACATTAGACTTAGCAAGATGTTGTCTATCTTTTTTGTTACTTTTTTACTGTGGTTATAGAAATAATAACGGACTAGTATCGTTACAATATAGCAATGTTTAAATATATTCGCGTATAAAAAGCTAATGTATAAAGCTTGTGTACAATTGAGTGATGGTCATTTTGAGATATTTTGTGAAGTTTGATGCTTTCGTCAAAATGGATTTTTTATACTTTGAATACTTTCAAAATAACACATATATTTAATAATCGTCCTTTAGATAGTTTTTTTAATATTTTTGATTTTAATAAATACCTAGATAAATATTTCCTTCCATATAAATAATTACTTGTCAATTTTCATATTCATGTAAATAATATTAGTACACAGAGCCATCATTAAATCCCGAAACCCACGTGACCTATAAAAGTGGACATCCAACACAAGTTGGTAATGGTTATTACACGAAATCACTAACAATCAAAAATTTTCTTTAAATACGACATACGTTTATTGTTTTTTTTCAGTTTTTATAAATAATCATTTTCTTTCTATGTACAATTTAGCACTAATAACGAAAATAAACATAACATTTCACCAGTACTACATTATTTTGAACCTAAAGTAAAAAAAATGTTAAAATAACTTTATCGGAGTAGATGCCACGAAAGGAAAAAAGAAGAAAAGCGTATGTCGTAGATTTATGATACGAGAAATATTTTTGATGAACTTCAGACAAGGAGAATTATTTCTTTTAAATAATGAAATAAGTTTGTGATGTTTTTAAAATATGTTTTCTTGCCTAGGAAACATGGAAACTAATACAAATCTTACACGTTGTTTACAAGACTCTATGGGAAATTTTAGTAATATTTTTGACGACAAATTTTACCACCTTTAAATAGTTCAACATAAAAAAATGAAAGTTCCTAAGTTTAAATAATTCACTAATCATGTGTTTTACAGGAATAAATTGAAGGCTCTGTACTAATCTCACATTATGTTAAGAACTATATTATTGTTTGAGATTTTGATTTTTTTAACCTGATTTAAAGATGAAAGGTCAGTACTATAATTAATACTCTTTGTTTTTAATATTTCAGATGCGGAACTAAAATCGGAACACCGGTCGCGGTCTACCCTGGAGGAGACCTGGAATCAAGTTGGGTCACCCGCCCTGTATTCATGGCAGGAGTAGCAGGCTTGGGTCTCCTTATGCCCTGGACTTCCCATAAGGGCATTTGCCGTCGTTAGTTTCACTTGTCGGACATGAAGAGATCGGTGGAAATGCTGCCGGTGAATGTACTGAAACGGGGGGCCTAGCGTGAAATAAGGACATCACGATAGTGCCAGGTAAAGGGTGTGGGTTGCGGCAGATCCGAGGCATGTATCTGTCTATCGCCTAAGCTCTTGAAGTAATTTCTTGGGTGTAGGCGATAGCTGGATACGTGTGTACATCACGTTCCTATTCGGGCTCGGACTGCCGGTGCTAATTCGTGAACAGATGGGTACAGATCAGTGGTTGACATGGACTTGATTCTCAGATGTTCTCAATTGCGAGAAGGCTTGCCATCCTGACTCGGAAGGGCGGTGGTGAGTTAAAGCGTCGCACAAGGTCAAATCATGTGAGGGGACACGAAATTATATCGAGCCGCGGAATATGGGCGGGGGTCATAGGCAGATGATTGGATAGTTACGTTAATTATAATATGTATGTTATGCATACTAACAATATGACATAATATAGATGTTATGATGACAGTAAAATCTCCATCATAAACCTGTCTACCTGGTCATTTTTGATTCGCTCGAATGGTTTTTTTTGTGAATGTGGGGGGTAACTATATGTATAGAATCGTTCATATGTATTTTTAACTTCGGGTATTCTGGGGCCAAGCATAGTTGATCTATAGCAAAAGTTAATGACGGTAAGTTAAATATCTTGTTTTATTTTAAAGTACTTCAAATAATTTGTGTTTATTTCTTTTCAGATCCACTCGAGTACGCAGCGCGAGTGTTTTACGCCATAGATCACAGATGTAAGTCGTGAGTGATTTGTCCCAACTCTCGGATGATTCCGGGCATCGTCGAGCCCGAGAACGTGTTAATTAAAGACTCCGAAGGATCGTTCGACATACCAGAGGAGTCTAGGTACACGAAATGCTACCTGCAGTGCGACAACACTGTTTTTTTGTCGGGAAAAATTGGAGTGGGACAGAAAAACAATATGCGAAAGGATATGGGCATACAGGTAAGATCGCAAACCCATTTTTAGTATTATAGGTGACGCATAAGTAATCTCGTTTTTTGATACTGTACAAAATTGTATTTTATCTAAGAGTAAATACAGTTTTAATCTACAATATAGTTGTCTTTGTTATTGGCAATCTCTGCCCATCTCTCTGATAAGCTTTTCGTAAAAAAAGTGTGATTTTGTATAATATAGATGTTAAGATATGTTCTTCAAGTGCAGTTTTAATCTCTGTCGCAGTAGGAATTTTTTCCCACGATGACAACGTTCCATAAATATGAAAAGATGGTAATTTGACAATACAGCATGAGATACACTTACAAATACACTTGTCAGCTTGCTTTGCTTTGTTTTTTTTCTTGGGTGATTCTGGCACTGAGGTCTGGCATGTCATGCTGCAGAATAATACATTTTCGTTCAATCAGTCTTGGATGTTTTTGAATCACAGCCATGTTTCATCTGTGAAGCCGAGCACCTTAATATTCAGCACTTGTGTTTTCATTGCGATTCAGATCCTCAATATTGAATAATTCCTGTAAAATCCCCCTCTACTGACAGTAACATTTTTTAAGCTGAAGACCTGGATTTGGAGTGCGAAAGGTGGTTGTCCTGGCGTTAACCATTATGTTTTCTTATGTGGACTGCAGTATAGAATTCACTATTCATCTCTGGTAACAATTTGTTGAAGAAAATGATATGCCTAACCTGGATAAAAGTACACTACAGATGGCTACACATTGAATTTTGTTTTTAGCTGAAAGTTGATATGGCCCACGTTCCTCCTCTTTGTATTTTGTTCAGTGGTTGATCATGAAATTTGAAGCTTTGTGGCTAATTCCTGGGTGGTTTTTCTGGGATCAGCTTTAATTTCAGCCAATAACAGATCCTCATCAAACAAAACATGTCTTCCAGATTTTACAGTGTCGGAAACATTAAATTACTGTTTTTAAATTTTCTAAAGTAAAGTTGATATGTTCTGTTATTCCAGGCACAAGCATAAATAAACATTGTTTTGTTTGTTTTGTTTTCAAAACTCATAAGCCATCAAATGTGTAATATGGAACTTACCCACACTTTGCTGCTCTTACATTCTTGTAGGGGTCAGATGTCTTTTTTAATTTAAGAAAAGCACACTATCAATATATATCTAATTAGAATATAGGTTATAATATATTAAGTTAAATTATTATCAGTAGATTACAGTGTTTTAACTTAAAAAAAAACAACATTACTTATAGGTTCAAAGGGAGTTTTTAATATTTATTAGAAAATATTTTGTTTGACAAAAAGTGTAAATGAATATTTTGTTTCAGCACAACCACTACATCTCCAGGATTTCGGTTCGCGCGCGATTCCAGGATAGTATTCAGATATATCCACAGCATCATTGTAGTTTATTTGTTGTTATTGCAATTTTCAATTATCCATAATGAATGAAATTGATTCTTATTTTTTTTTATAATCATCTTTTAAATAATAGATCTGTTAAATTATGATGTCCGATGTGGAATATCTCAGTTGTATACTTTCCAAAGGCTAACTGCTCAAAGTTATATTTATTTTGGATAGTCTATGGGAGTATAAAATTGGTGCTATTCAGGAACGAACATTTTGGGGGCATCAGCTGGATTAGAGTACTCCACCAATAGTTCACAGGTAAGACTTTTTTAAATCCTTATGTGGAGATTGTATGACTATTTGTTATATTACTTGTTTTTATAACCAATTGAAAACAATTAGATACATTTTTTAAATTGTGCAACTTATTTTAAAACAAAAAAAGTTGTAAATGATATACAGTGGGAAAATAAGTAATTGAACACTCTGATTTTTAGAGATTTATCACAAATTATGGTGAAGGTAACCAAAAATGTGTTTTATTTGTAAATATAACATTATGTACCTTATGACACGAAAACGAAGTTGCTTAAATCAATATCAACTACACAAGTAATATGCCAACATAATGGTATTTTGAACTGTAAAGAAAGTATTTACACACTTATAAACTGCTTCATTGGCACTGTGAGTATTAGTGTGGCCTATTGTGCTTACTAATCCTGTCTCTCAATCACCTCAGGTTACAGTCGGATTTTAGTTTAACGAGAAGTGTTCACTTGTGTGTTGAAAGTGGCTCCGAAACGAAAAAGATTCTTGTGGGACTGAGGGGAGAAATACCATTGTACCTGGCCGGGAAGGGTTGTTGAGACATTGGAAAACAATTTAATTTATTATTTTCTACGGTGCGGTATATTCTAAAAACAGTAAATGACGGGAACAATTGAAAACAAACCCGGATCAGGTCGTCCTTGTGGTAATCACAGTAACAGGAAATTATCAAAGACATGTTAAAAAAAACCTACACAGAACGCCCAACAGCTTGCTAACGACTTTGAGAAATGCTCGGGGTAGGTCACATCCCAGACAATAAGGTCTGTTCTCCATGACATAGGTGTTTGAGGTAGGCGCCCTGTAAAAAACTCTTTCTCAATGAAATTAATAGACGAAATAGAATAGCGTTTGCCCAAAAATATAGAGACACACCTCTACACTTTTGGAAGTTAGTTATTTTTTCCGACGAAAGCAAATTTGAAGTTTTTAAGCCAGCCAACATTTTAACATTATGACAGAGAGAATATTGGGCTTAGTAGACAGAACATACTAAATACCGTTAAGCAAGGTGGTGGTAATGTTATGCTTCGCGGCTGCCTGTCTTGCATGTAAAATTTTTACGTCATAAACGGCAACATGACACCCCGGTCCTATATGGAAGTGTTGCGAAGTAACCTTCGAGACACGAGAGTGCTGTAAAATTAGGGCTGAAAGGAACTTTCGACATCTAACAGGATAACGACCCTAAACATACAGCTAACATAGCTAAGAAGTGGCTTTTCTGTAATGCGCCTAGAAGGTTGCTTACACAACCCTAATCACCGAATTTTAATCCCATAGAAAATTTATGGCACATTCTAAACAGAAAAGTCCGCGAAGTCACAATTAAGATCAAAGGGTATCTAAAAGAAGTTATTTTTGACGCATGGAGCATTTTACCCACAGATATTACAAAAAAAGTGGGATCAATGCCTAGATGTTTGGAAGCTGTCATTCGTTGCTAATGGGATGGACGCAAAATATTGAATAAATTAGGGATCTATGGAAATTGATTTTTATAACTACTGGTTATTGGCGGTGAGCATTTTTTTACGGTTTCAAACGTTACTGTTAAACATATTTATTTAATTGATATATTCAAATAAATTGTTAATCTCTGTTATGTCAAGTTTTTTTTTAATTTTCGCCATAATTCGTCATAAACTCCTAACAATTAGTGTGTAAATACTTTTTTTTTGCCTGCTGTACTTCAATGAAAAATATCATTTAATATAACACATAGTTCTACAAGTGGTTGGAATTGTTAGCTAAATACTGAGTTGCTAAATTAGTTCTTTTGCTGTTTGTTTCCTCATATTTTATAGGCGCTTTTGGACACAACGATTTTTTGATTATGGTATACGTTTGGCTAACTTAAGTTTTGTTTACTTTGCGTTACTGCGATAGGAAAAAACCTACTTTGATGTCATAATTTACATTTATTTCAAACAAAAGCAAACGACATGTTGAAATTTATACCATTTAGGGCCGGTTCTGCAATGCAAGAATATACCACGTATAAGCTATACTTGGAATAAAATTTGAAACGGCGGTTCTACAGAAGAATGAGATGATGCCTTAGCAAATCGCATATCGCGTACCCAAAGTCTTCTTCGTTTATTTAGAATTTCTCCTTTTTGTATGTCTTGTTTAGTTTCTCTTATTGTTAGACAACTATCCAGCCATCTTTTAAGCAACCCTTCTATCGATGTTCAAATGTATGGCTCAATGTTCTTATAAATATTCAGTAATTTATCGAGTTTCATCTTTCTACGAGTTAATTCCAGGTTTTTCCTCTTGTTTTTGTCCTCTTGTCTACATCTTGTATGTTACACTGTCCTCGTATATTTTTATTTGTTTCTCCATCTCTGAGCGTAATGACTGGTCGATCTTAATACTTTTATTTCTACATAGCTTATTTGTCGCTTTGTCCTTTTTGTCTCTGTTCCAGTTACAAAGGCCCGTGCTAATATGGGTCTTAACGTTCTTTTTTTTCTTATATTTTACTCTGGAACCATATATTTATTTCTGCAGATGTTAACTCTAATGCACCTGCTTACTGCGATTGCCTATGTTGTTTGTCTAATCACTTTTGTAAGATTTCGCTCGCTAGTGATCTCCATTCATAGGTAATTAAAGAACATTACTTGCTCAATGACTTTGTTTTCTAATTCATGTTTGCATCTTTGTGGATTTTTGCTGATGACCACACATTTAGTTTTTTCTGGTGATATTTTTATATTCTGCTTGTTTACTGTTGTGTTGAAAATATCAAGTTGTCTTTGTAAATCTACATCATTACCCGCATTCAATACTGCATCGTCTGCGTAACAGTTATGATTTCCTTATCCGGTTCCATGCTAAGCTCTCCAACTTCTCGTGTTATTTGATTCGTTATTATGCAGATTAATGATGAACTCAGAGAGTCGCCTTATTTTATGCCTGTCTTTAGTTCTAATTCTGTTGCCCCTGGATGTTATAATGTTTGTTTTGTTACCTTTATTTATATCTTTTATCAGTTCGTTTATATCTTCATTTATGTTTTTCCTGAATCCCTGTTGGTCATCCCTCATTTCTACTTTGCTATGTTACCTTTCATTATAATAGCTGTAAGTAATTTCATTGTAGTGCTAATTAGGCATAAGCCCTTGTAATTATCTAGTTTCTTTTGGCCTGATTTTTTAAAAATGAGCAATAATGAGGTTTTGACTTCCTCTAAACGTTTTTGTTCTACTGTTTCTTTTTCATTAAACTCTTCGTTACTATCTTCATCCTGCTCTCTATCGCCATATAGTTCTGAAAAGTATTTAGTGCACTGTTGCTTTTAAAAATTCATTTAATTCAATTCAAAGACTTTTCTCAGTCTTCTTTTCATCTTCTGTATTTTTGAAAAGTGGCATAGGAGAAGTCCTATGGAGAATATTAAAAAAAGTTTTTCTGTCTGTCGTTTAATATTAGCCCCCATGTTCTGATCCTATCTATATTGACAGATGATAGAGTTACTATGTCACATATGTTTCGTGAGTGTATTCATTTGCTTGTTGTGATATACTCTATCATAGAGTTATGTCCTCATGTATTACTCCATCTGATTTTATGTTGTTTTGAATGATCGAACAATGATTTAATGATTCTGAGACATTCGTTAGACGGATTTCTATTAGTCTGTTATCTTTGTTGCGGAGAGTATTAAAATGCATCTGAAGCGGTTCTTCGTCAATAAACCTCAGATATGCTGGCAGAAGCAAAAATTCGAAGAATATAGATTTTGTATTCACATTAAATTATATTTCACATATCATTACTCTTAAACATCGAACGAACTTATTTTCCAACCCAATATATTATTCATTTTGAAAATATTAATTTTGATATTAATTATTTTCTTTTGTTGCAGGTAAGTGCGCTTAAGCGCAGTCCGACAAAGCGAGTGAGTGGACGTTGTTAAACTATATGTTTATGAATAATACACCAACCAGGCATGTATGGATATGTTTCCTTATTTTTTGTGACAATTAACTAGCAGTAATATATTAAGATGTGTTAAAAAAGAAAGATCTAGATGTACAGGATGTAAGGATAATTACTTTTTTAAATGTAACCAACGATTCTTTACATCATTTTGAGCAAAACGTGTCCTTAAAACATGCATCCAAAATGCAATCATTTCCACGGAAAATAGGTCAAAACTTTTTGAAACATTCAGTTTTTTGTGTTAGTGGTCTATTTGCAAATAAAATGTAATATTTTGTAGGCATTATGTACGTTCCAGGATAAATTTACTTATACACTATTGTCGTTTAATGTCAAAGTTGAAATTGCTAGCACTAATTTTTCACACCATTTTATGTTTTAAATGATTCACGTTACATTACGAACCACTTGATTAATTATTTTATTGAATTAAATGTTCAAAATGTTCACTATTTGAGTCTGTGCAAGCCTGGCCATCATTCTAACCTATTTTCCCGAATATTTAGTCCTGGTATATTTCTAATCTGGTTGACAGTGGCTTCTTTGTAAATAAGAAGCACCTCGTGATATTCGCGTACATAATACAATTTTGGTTTTAAATCTAATTTAAATAGACACACTGAAAGATTTTTGTCGCCAACACCCTTGCGCTGTTACCACTTCCATTTTGGCTGATGTATGGCATGATACTTAATTAAAAAAAATATTTGAATAATATAATAATCAGTTTATTTGTTGTTTATTCGTTAAATAATCAATTATTATTTGCCGAATATGCTTTACAGGTATTTGCTTAAAATGATAATTCTTATCATAGCTTTTCAATAGGTGATTTAATATGTTTACAATTTTTTTTTTAGGTTTTTGATCCATAAGGAACTTTTTTCTTTCAAATGATTTTAAGAATCATTGGTTAATTTTATGAAAGTTATTTCTCTTACACCTTGTATATTAAAAGGTATACAACTTTGCTCCCTCCG
Source organism: Cosmopolites sordidus (assembly GCA_031761425.1). Lineage (NCBI taxonomy): Eukaryota > Metazoa > Arthropoda > Insecta > Coleoptera > Curculionidae > Cosmopolites > Cosmopolites sordidus. Next base: position 1,423,775 of record JARFXV010000061.1, read on the forward strand.
TTTTTTTTCAAAATTCAAGGCTTTACTGTAAAAAGCTGGTTATTCATTTATGATTCAAAGTATTACCCATCGTTGGGCACTACTTTCTCCCATCTTTCAGGCAGCATTCGAATCCCACGTTGAAAAAAGTGGAAAAATCTTTTGAAGCGATCCACCAATCGATCCAATTTATGACTTCTTCATAAGACCGAAAGTGCTGGTCGGCCGTGTTTCATCGATTGAAACAGTGGGAGCAACGTCTGAGGAATACGGCGGGAGGGGTAGGACTTCCCATTTCAACGTTTCCATGTATGTTTTGACTACTTTCGCAACATGGGACCGAGCATTGTCATGCTGCAAAATCACTTTATCGTGTTTTTTGCTGTATTGCGGCCGTTTGTCTTTCAATTCTCGGCTCAAAAGCATGAATTGAATTCGATAACTATCCTTGTGATTGTTTCAGACGGTTTTAACAGCTCATCTTGGAGCCGTGAATATTCGGTTTGGCCGTCGGCGTGGAAGCGTGGCCGGAATATCCCCATGCATTCCGACGCTTGGGGTTATCGTAACAAACCCATTTTTCTTCCCCAGTCCCAATGCGATGCAGAAATTCCTTCCGTTTTGCCTTTCAAGCAACTGTTCACAAGCAAACAAACGGCGTTCAGCATCTCTCGGTTTCAATTCGTATGGCACCCAATATCCTTGCTTCTGGGTCGTTTCCCAGGTCTTTGCGGCATTTTAACTTGCCAACTCTTCTTGACTTTGACACGAGTCGTCGTTAAGCAATGCCTCTAATTCTTCATCTTCAAAAACTTTCTTTCTTCCACCGCTATGCCGGTTTTCGACGTGGAAATCGCCGCTCCTGAAGCGTTGAAACCACCCACGACACGTTCTTTCATCATAGCGGCATCACCGTAAGTGTCTGAGAGCATTCGATGAGCTTCAGCCACAGATTCCTTCATATTAAAGAAATAAATTAGCACCTCCCGCAATTGATGAGAATTTGGTTCATAAACTGACATTTTTAGTCGCGAATAACTTTATGATGTAAACACAAATCGATTACTGGTGCTATGGGGTTATGTTTACAAGATGGCCAAAGGTATTGCATGCCGTCTGTGGTGTATTTATTTCGACGACTACTTACCGCTAACGCCATCTATAGGAAAACGGCGAGAGCAAGGTTGAATATCTTTTATGTTTTTTTTATTAAACTGCAACATGTTATTTCGTCATAGTTATCTACCAGGTATGTAATTATGACACCGGAATTTTTGTATAGAAAATACACGTTTATTGTATTAAAAAGATAAAAAAATATTTTATTCGAAGTATTGCCCATCGCTAGCTATACAAGTTTCCCACCTGCTTGACAATTTGTGGGCGCCACGCCAAAAAAACTGTTGCTCTTTTGAGGCAAACCAGTCTTAGATCCATTTCCGTAAGAAGTGAAGCAGCTCTACTCTGCAAGTGCGTCTTTGATCAATACAAATAAGTAGTAATCGGACGGAAACAAATCTGGTAATAAGCCGTATGCGAAAGTATTTCCCAACTAAACCCCTCAATCGTTTCTTTGCATCAGTTTTGCTGTGTGTGATGATGCATTATCATCAAGCAAAATCACTTTGTGTTGCCTTTTTTGATATTCTGACCGTTTTTCACGCATAGCTTGATTCAAATCGATCATTTGTTGTCGGTAGCGTTCAGTATTGCGCCACGTTTTAGCAGCTCATAATAGATCACACCCTTCTGATGCCCCCAAACACAGAGCATTGTCTTCCGTCTATAGCGATTTGGCCTTGCAGTCGATGTCGATAATTTGCCTGGAGTTACCCATGACCTTTTACACTTAAGATTCTCAATATATATATATATATATATATATATATATATATATATATATATATATATATATATATATATATATATATATATATATATATATATATATATATATATATATATATATCCACTTTTCATCGCCGGTCACAATTATCACAATCACAAAGTAATTTACTTTATTTTATATGTGGGGAGCAGCATTTCGCAAGTGGTTTTTCGGTTTTTCTGTCTTTCATTCAGTTCATGTGGAACCCATTTTCCCATCTTCTTTTTCGATCTTTACCGTGGCTTTCAAACGCATAGAGAGGGCTTGATGGGAGGACGCATAGATGTCACATTTAATTGATCCGCCAGTTGTTGCGTTTGAACGTCATTATCATCCAACAAGACTTGCAATTCGCTGTCTTTCAACTTTTTCGGTGGTCTTCTACATTCTTCGTTTTTCGCGTCATAAGCACTCAAAGCACTGTGATTTACCAAGAGCATGCTCACCATAAGCTTCGACAAGAATTCGATGTGATTCTGCAGCAGTTTTCTTCAAATGGTAACAGAAAATCAATGCTGAACGCAAATCGTAGTTTCCAGGTACAAAATTCGACATGTTCAACGCTATTACAAACTATGTTGTATGAAACTTGTATTGTTGTGAGTTAAAAATCTTTGTCAGACGTCAACAAGGAAAAGGACGCCAATGACGCAGTTTGACGGTAACTACATTGACAGCTAGGGCCATCTATGGGCAAATTCCGGTTTTATATTTACAAACCTGGTCATTCTTAAAATAGGTACAAGTAAAAGTACAGTAACATTAGAACCACAATAGTGGACTGGGTTGGATATTTTATTTTGAGACTGAAAATGGAATTTAGGTGACGGAATGAGTGAAGAAACCAAGCATAACAAGAATAATCTGTTGAGCCTCATCTCGACAGATTTTTACCATTTAGTAAGTCATTTCTGTTTTTTTTTAGTTAATGATAAAGTAAAGGGTTCGCCAGTAGCAATAATATGATCTAACAAACAAAATAAAATCTAACAAGAACCGTTTGAGGTAGACTATTTTTTTATATTCCGTATATATTTTACGATCAATTCAATTTTCGTCTGAATATTTCATTTAAATGTTTTTTTTTCTGTGGCTTTATGAAATAACTTTGGCCTAAATTCATGTAACATTTGATACTCAATTTGAATTGTAATATTCAGTTTCAAAGTGTTTGTGCTTTGTGTCGACGTACGATTTCCAGTAACCTCATGAAAATGAATCCCAAGACGTTAATCAATTTTTGAAGACCGTTGCATTACACTTTTCTTCCAATAAGTCAATAAGGATGCATTCCAGTCTATTCCTTTCCATTTTGGTTACACAAAATCTGATATCATAGATCTTGGATAGGATTAAGTACTCAATTTAATCCTCAGTCCTTTTTGACTATCTTTGGCATTTATTTACACAAAAGTAATACAACTTTAATCTTTAAAGTAATCTCCCCCATTATCTATACATTTTCATCATCTTTCGGGCAACAGTCGAATCCCAGATCGAAAAAAAACTTGGTGGAACTGGGTTGATGTAAACAAGTCATTGAGGCTTTTTTTGACTTTATCAAAACATGTGAATCGACTATCATTCAGGTAATTGTTCAGGAATCGAAAGAGACAGTAATTTGAGTATCCATTTGTAAACCCGGAATCGGCCACCATTTAACAGAACTCCAGAAATTGTACTTTAATGTATAAGTTTGATAATAAATCTGTCATTTTTTCTATTGGAACCTTCGTCGCGAAACACCTAACAACTAGAAAATATTTTTAAATGTTTCAACGCGCATTTCGCTAGCCATGTTGACACCATCAGGAGCTGATTTAATCAAATTCTAAAACTATACTATGTTCTGTTGATATGACATCCGTACCTAATGAAGCGTGTAAAAATAATGAACCATGAAGTTAACTAACCTTTACATTAATAATTGAAAAAGGTGACTGAACGGAATAGGTCCTTTATCCTGGTTCATGGTTTTCTTATATTTCTCTATTTGTAAGCTTTCATACCCTCCAAAGCCGTATTATTATATACACTTAATAAGTCTTAAATTCAATTCTTCTATTGGAACCTTTGGAGTGAAACATTAATCTTGAAGAGATTTGCCACTAAACACCAAATCACTTTTCTCACAAAAGTGACAACTAAACACCAAATCACAAAAAAGTTAAGTCTTAAATTACTAATATCTATATTATGGTCCTGTTCAAGTGCATGTTGCACAACAATAATATTTTTCATTTCTGTACATTAATGTCCACTCTTTTCAACATCTTATCTATTCCTCGTGTTAATTGGGCATCACACAGTATTACCACGAATTTGTTTGTGTTCTATTCCTGTCAAAAAGTCGAAGATTCTTCAATAATTGTCTAAATTTATGTTTTCTAATTAATCTACCTACTATAACCATTCACTTCGGACACCTCCCTAATTGCCTTTAAGTCTTGTTTATAGCTGATTAATATATCTACCATAAAATTTAAACTCGAAGTGGTGGTGTTTTTTTTTTCTAAAAATCGGAATCTAACCTATTTTTAATGTCCCTACCCACTACCACTAAAACATTCAAAAATGGTAATCTAGCATTGTTTTTAAGTTCATACATGAATGCTATGGTTTCGGATTTACCATTTAAATTCTTAACAAAAAAACTTCTGAAAACTAAGTTTTCATTTTTTGAACCGAAAATTGTTAAAACATCCACATAGCTTAGCCACAACTTCAGAAAGTAATTGAATTCATCTTTCGCCTCAGTTTCAAATTTGCTATGAATAAGTTTGGTGACAGGGGACTGTGGATTGCCGTTCCTTCTTATTTGTAAAACCTATTATTAAGGCGAAAACATTTTTTTTCATATATCATCTTGTTAGAGAGATGTACTCTGAAACAATCTTATTATTAAAACTGTTTAACTCGAGTAACTACCTCAGATATTTCAAGCTAGGCGTAATCGGTACACTCTGAAACGATGATACGTCAAAGGACACTAAGACCTCGGTTTCCTGTAGGCGTGTGTTTTTGACTTTTCACGTGAATTATGTTGGGTTTATCAAAGAACAGGAAGTAAGCTGGTTTGGCAGATTTTCAGATTCCTTTGCTAATCATTTTGCCAACTTGTATGTTGGAGAATCAGTGGCTGATACAATTGGTCTCATTGACTTTCCTGGTTGATGAATTTCCGGTAAAGCATATAATCTTGGCACTTTTGGATTTGCAATATGTAGTTTGTTTTTCAGAGAAGGAAAAATAAGGTTGTTACAAGATTTCAATGTATCTCTGACCGCATTGTCTATTTAATCGTTTCTATGAGCCCTTTTCAATGAATTTTTCAACATGTTCAAAATAATCAGATTTATCCATTACTACAACCTTATTTCGCTTAACTGCTTTTAAATAAAAAGAATTCTCTCGCAGACGCTTGACAATTTTGGAAACATTTGGTAAATTTGATATATATTTTGACTTTTATTTCAAATATTTTTTGCAATTTTGCCATTATATGACTACCCGAGTCTTCCAAAGCATTCATCAGGGCATAAACCAGGAAAATCAATGAGACGAATTGTATCAACCATCGATTCTTCAAAATTCAGCTTGGCAAAATTGTTAGCCAAGGACTTTAAACATCTACCAAACCAACTACCTTCCTTTTCTTGATAAATTCAACAGAATTCATAAGAAAAGTAAAAAACACACGTCTACAGGAACGTGAGGTATTGGCATTCTTTGACGTATCATCATTGTTTTCGAGCGTACCAATTCCGCACACCTTGGAGTACCTGAGAGAGTTACTCGAGTTAAACGGTCTCAATCACAAGATTGTGTCAGAGTACATCTCTCTAACAAGATTATGTCTGAAACAAAATTGTTTTTAGCTTAATAATAGGTTTTACGAACAAAAAGAAGGAACGGCAATGTGTAATCCTCACCACTCTTAGTGAACCTATTCACTAGCAAATTTGGAACCGAGGTAAAGATATGTGGATGATGTTCACGCACTTTTTGATTCAAAAAATGAATGCTTAGAACATTTTGTTGAGAATTTAAATGGTAAATCTGAAACCATATAATTCACTTGAGAAGAATAATAGATTACCATTTCGGATGTTTAATGAGTAGCAATAATCACAATTGGTTAGATTTTGATATTTTTAGAAAAAACACCATTATTTCGAGATTCGCCATTCCTAACGATTCGAATCATAGCATCCATAATAAGACGGCTAGTTAAATGTTATGGTGAAGAGATTAATTAATTTTTCTCCAAAGATAAAATAATTACAACAAAGAATAAAAAATTAATTAGAGATGTGTCCGAACTGAATGGTTATAATAAGAATATTGTAGATTATTAGAAAACATACGTCAAAACAATTGTTGAAAGAATCTTCGACTTTTCAACAGGAACAAAACAAAAATTAATTTATTGTAATACCGTTTGATGCCGAATTTATTTTGAAAGAAATTCGGGCCAATCAAAAGGATAAGGTATAGAACCAACATCGAGAACAGAGGGCAAACTCCCTAAATATCCCCATTGACCAGATATAAAGAGCACATAACCCACGTTAGATATGGTAAAAATGAAAAATCTTCTGTTATCCAACATTCGAATATGGCCATCAGTGATTTAAGGCTTGTTAAAAGTGTAAATAATAATAGGGCTTTGGATGCGTATGAAAGCATTCAAACAGAAAAACCTAACCTAACCTAATCCATTCATTCAATGAAGTTAACTAAGTAACACTTAGTTAACTTCATAGTTCGTGATTTTTACACGCTTCATTAGGTGCGGTTGTGACATAAATAGGATATAATTTAGAATTTGATTGAATCGTCTCCTGATGATGCTAACATGATTAGCGAAACTCGCGTCAATAAGATTAAAAAAGTGATTTGGAGTTTAATAAAATGTCGTTGTGTTTAGTGTTTCAGACCAAAGGTTCCAATAAAAGAGTTGGGACAGGATAGGAAAATAATACTGTTGGTTTTTCTAAGTGTTTTTGTTTTCAAATGCAAGCTTTACCTTTTGGGGCTGGTCTATATACATTTAAGAATGCAACGTAGAAACTAGTTAACGGAAAATAAAAGAAAAGAGATGATCTAATACCTCTTGGGGATTTTGTATGTTTCCGTCCTTCAGATCATTTGAGTCTACATTAAGTTATATTATTGCTCCTGAATCATCATCTTTTGTGTCATCTGTATTACGTTACAACACGATAAAAACAATTTTTTTAGACCGTTTACTTTGTCATGTGTATGGTTACAATAGCATATAAACACAGGTAACTAAGCAAAAAGTGTATCAGTTTTTGTCTTCAAAATATGCTGTACAGTAAATATACTATTTGATCAAAAAATAAGTGACCTTTTAAATAAAACACAAAGTATTTCTTTATTCATTCAAGTGCATATTGTCTCCTTCAAAGTAATCTCTTCTCAATGCCTTACACTTATTCCAACTTTTTTCACTCTTTCAACATTTTTTTATTGGATTTTTGGTATTTTCTTCAAAGCGGCCAGTGAAAAGTGGATCCTTCAGAATAATCCAAAGAGGCTAAAACCAGTACAGCAATACCAAATATCCACGCCAAAAATGATTGCTGTATATATGATGGCATCAACTGGGCCTAGCGTAGGAGTTGTTTCAATCTGGTCAAACGGTCGCTGCTAACTGTTATCAGCATCAACTCATTTTGCCTCAGGGCAACATACAGCAAAATGACTGCTGACTGGAGACGATAATCGAGATAAGCTGGGAGATTTTATCACATCCGGCGTATTCTCCAGATTTGACCCTTTCGGATTTTGCGAATTTCTGCCAATCCCTCCAACACCACCCCACCTACCTATCTGATAGTCGTTTCATATTTATTGAGGAAGTTGTGACAAGTCTCGATGACTATCACATCAAAACCAAGTTTTTTTCGATCTGGAATTGGCATTTGCCCATTGGTGACGAAAGTGGGAGATTTACAGAGGGAGATTACTTTGAAGATTAAATTTGTATTATTTTTTTGACAAATAATAGTCAAAAGGTCGAAAATTAAGTTGAGGACATATAAAAGAAAACAAAGAACTGTTACAATTTATTTAGGTCCATGTTTTTATAGCTAAAATTGCAAAATTTTCTATTCTCCCCCACTACTAAACTGAATTTGTTTTTGTATGTTAATTATATTATTTTTGAAATAAAAATATTTTCTTGTTCCTACATTCGTTTTATTTACTCATTTATATATATATATATATATATATATATATATATATATATATATATATATATATATATATATATATATATATAAAACTCTCATGGCACAAATTAGTTAATGATTTAAATTATTAAGTATCCCTGGTTGCCTGAAATAAAAGCCAGGGAATTTCTTTTGTCATGCGGGTTTTATCAAATCAGTTATCACAATGAGAGGGAAAATAAAAACGCAAATAATTTTGACAAGTTAATAATTTCCCTGAATATCAGTGTCCTTGATACATCAATAAGAATTTTCCATCGATGGAATATTTACATAGAAATATCTTAATTAAATGTGAGTATGGGGTTTCAAGATTCTGCATATAATAAAACCAGAATTTTAATGTAGATCTAATTTTCTTTTTTGTAATATTTTAACATTGTTTATAAGTCAAACTATTTAAGTTAGTACTGTTCTTTTTCAACATTTTCGTACTTCTATACAACAGAGATGATATGACTTTTTTTTGTTAATTAACAATCCTTATCTGATTTCCTTTATTACTGTTGTACGATGTAAAATATTACAAGTGTTAAGATACATTACATATATCTCAATAGAAGTATCTAAATGTCGAAATAGGAGGATATTAACTTGATTGCCGTCTTGGTTTATAAATGCTATAACGTTTGTCAATGTTAAATATTACAAATACCTGAATATTTATAACATTCTACATCATACAAAACCAATAACATTTCATGTTTAACAGGTATCCTTTCTGTGTCACTTTTTAAGAGAGAGAGCCATTCTTCCATCGATATATCCTTTCATATGTTCTAAATTAATTCCCTATAATACTTAACAATACTATACTACCCTGTATAAAATTAACAAATATTAACTATCTCTCATATTCTAAATAATTCACAGTTTATCCAAAGGACACCGGTAATCAAGGAATGGTTAATCCCTCTTTCTAGAACTTGAATTTATGTCGTACATGTCTTATTTATTCTAACTTATGTATTACATAAATTCAAATTATGATTTTAAACATATTTGTATATATGTATATTGTCAAAATTACTTGCCTTCTATTTTCTTATGGTAACTATAAAATAAAATAATTTCTTAAAATAGTTCTCTCATTGTGATTAACTATGATTTCTTGAAATTAGACAGTAAAAGTTCCCGTCCATATGTTTGGTTATAAACATAGTCTATACATGTCGCCAGCTATCCGCCGGAAGCGGAATTCACAGGCACAGTTGCAAGTGGCGCCATCTATCCACGAATAGCAAAACCAACAACCGCATGCAAATGTGGCGCTATCTATTAGCAAATGGTCTAAGTTTTAGAACTGTTTATATGGTGGCGCCATCTATTGACAGATCGTCAACGTTTTAGAACTGTTTATACGGTGGCGCCATCTATTGGCAGACCGTCGAAGTTTTAGAACTGTTTATACGGTGGCGCCATCTATTGGCAGATTGCCTAAGCTTTATGCTTTTTTATATGGTGGCGCCATCTATTGGCAGATTGTCTAAGCTTTATGCCTGTTTATATGGTGGCGCCATCTATTGGCAGAGATTCTAAGCTTTAGGACTGTTTGTAGAGTGGCGCCATCTATCCGCATAAAGCCGAACTAACTGGGCGGACATGTATGTGGCGCCATCTATCTACGGGAAGATAAATTAATGCAAAAGGGCTTAAGTGGCGGCATCGATACGCGAGAGGCCAAAGTAATGATATACGCAGTAGTGGCACCCTCTATGCGCGTATCTATGACTTTTCCTTAACGATTATATTTCTAGATATCTCGATACCTAGAAACATAATCGCTAATTTTGCCATCTATACGGCCTAACCTAACTATATAACGTCAGACGACGTAATATAGATAGGTTAAATTGGGATTTTGAGACAATAAAACGAGGTTTATTATAAAATTTTATTATGTAATGATCTAGTACATTTATAAAATACGGATTCGATAAAAATCTGAAAAAATTGTGCATAACCCTGGAGAAAAAATATAAGCAGTGTATTTTGTTTATATCAAATGTGTTTGTAAAGTGGAACTGAACATAGAAATTATGTAAAACTAAATCCAACATATTGATAATGTAAATATGGATTTTTTGCTCAAACTCTTTAAAATTAGAGGTGAGAACAATTTACTTAAGAAATTATATAAGTTAAATTTGAAATTTTGATAACATTAATCTGTAATTAAATGTAATAAAACACCTTAAAATCTCAAATAGAAATAATAAATTACTACTTAGTCCAGTGGTAAATTAGTTTAATGATTTGTCTTATGATTATGATAATTATTATTATAAATTGGCTATCATTCTTTACAGACACATTCGATAATGTATTAATGTTATTTTTAAGCAGATATGCATTAATGTACACTGTTTGACGTAGGTCAGTATGGTTTTCCAAGCTAACAAGAAAAATGGCTTACCCTTGATGCAGACATTGGAAGACTTCCTCATTTGACGATTCATCTGATTTATGTGCACTATTGGCCAAACAAGTTTAATATTGGGAATACTGTTTTATTTACTAATACACAATATTGGAAGGAGTATATAGATCAATTTAAAATGATAAATTATACAAACATTTTTCACATGAACTAGAAAAAACTTACAGGTTATAATTATTTAGTTTTACAGTATAGTAACAAATAATTTATATTAAAAGAAAGTACTATTAAACACAAAATATGTAAAGTGACAGGCACTAAATTATGTTAATTTTAGTTCATGTTTAATAAATAAAGTACTGAAATACACAACACTACTACAATTTAATTGAAACCATAAACCTCAAAATTTAATTTTTACACTTACCAAAGGATGTGGTGTAAATCTCTAACATAGAATATATTAAATATATATATATGATGTACAAAGTCTTTTTCAAATAGTCAGCCCAATTATTATTAAAAAAAAAACAGATGTGACACAGATAATCTTTTTAATCGAAAGCTCTATGTTATATAGGATATTTTTGATCAGCTTTCAAGATTATATATCTTTGCTGAATATTACTTCTTGTGTAATTATTCTGAAGGTATTGCAAATAAAAAAATATAAAAACTATTATAAAATTATTAAAAATGATTAAATAAAAGAGATTTACCATTAAACACCAAGTCCTTTTTTTACCTCTCGACCCGCGCTTCACTAACCATGATAGCATCATCAGGAAATGGTTATTAAAAAAATATGAAAAAAGATTAATGTTAAATTAAAAGTGATTTGGTGTTTAGTGGTAAATCTCTTCAAGTTTAAATATTTGTTGTTAGATCACCACAATAATTAATCAAGGATGTTGACTTTCTGGACAGTTTGCTAGTCATTTCCCTGGTCCCTTTCTACCCATTCATCTGTCTGAATAGGTTCTTCATTCAGTTATAAGCGAGTCAACAGATGCGGAGCGATTTATTTTATAATTGCAAATATCGCTTACTATTAAGATTATCATCAAAAAATACTGGATCTATCACTTGACTACTAGTTATTTCAATATAAACATTGACTTTGTCAGGGCATGAACTAGTATTTGAAGCCTCCGAAGTTGACTCAGGAGTCCAGTAATTTTTCATCTGCTCAACAACGAATATTATGTCGATGCACTTGACCAATCATTATAAAAATTGATTCATCAGAAATAACATGATCCTTAAGTCCATATCATTCATAATCCAGCAATTTTCTAAATTCCTCGCACTATTTTTGGTCAGCTTTGTATAATTTTTGAATAATTTGTAATTTATAAAGATAATATATTTTCCTCTTTGTCTTTCCCACTGTAGCTAACTACTCTAGCATTATGTCAATTATCAGTAACATTATGATAAAATTGGACATATCACTTGTGGAAGATTTAAAGCCTTATTGGTTACTAGTCAGTTTGAAGTTAATAAAGGTAGAAAAAAGTAGACATTTTTTGTCAAATAGCAAATAAAATGTGGGATTTGCAAATAATCTTGTATTTGCGATATTTTGAGAAAATTTAAAAATAAAGAAGTAATATTTGGCAAGGATGTACAACTGGACGGCTCTTAAAAAATAGCCTGTAAAAAATTGAAAATATCTATCCAAGTTTCTGAGCGATTTTTCGAGGAAATATCTGTATTTACTATATATAATTTATTCCATGTTAGACAAGTTTTTCTATGATAAGTGTTGTTCGTTAACGAACAACGTTAAGTATTGATATAATCGTTAAAATTATAAATTCTATTTTACAATGGTAGAAAGCGCGAAAGTCACTGCTCGATTATATAGATATTATAGTACGAAGGTTGATCAAAAAGTTTCTAATCATGAAAGTAAGGCTTCAAGTTTTAAGCTATTTTTATTTTTCAACAAAGTCTCCCATAACTTTGATACACTTTTTCCAACAGTTCTGTCCTCAACCATTCCCTGAAGTGAGTTTCCGGAAAGTCTTCAAAACATCCCTCTATGACTGTTATGACTATTGAACTCAAATTTCGTACCTTTCAGGAATATACTTAGGGTTGGGAATGGAAATGAAAGGATACTAAATCTAGTAAATACAGTGGCTGTCCCAACAATTCGTACTTCAATTTGGTCATCGTCTACAACACCTTTGTGAGCATGATTCTGTAAACCGTTTTTTTTGTAAACCGTTTTTTTTAATGATCTATTTCATCCAGGCTGATCAAAAGGTTAGTATAGTATACTTCGTGAGATCGAAGGTTTGCGACTGGGGGATGGTTTGGCACCAGTTGTGTTTAACATAGTAATGAACAAAATTATCAGTGAAACAGACATAGACGTAAATGGAACAATGATAAAAAAGTAGGTCATAGGATATGCAGATGACATAAACATATTAATACGATCGAAAACATTAGTAAAAGATGCAAAATGATGAAATAAAAGTGAAATTCAAAACATCCGGTCTAAAACTAATATTGACAAAACAAAAGTGATGTGAAGAAGAACCAATCCAAAGAAGACAAAAAAAGCTAGACAATCTGCGATGGCAATATTGATATTTTAAAGGAATTTACATATCTAAGAACCAAACTTGACGAAAACAAATCACAGGAGATATCAGAAATCGTACTATGAAGGGTAATAATGTTACTTATTCCCTGAATTCTATCCCAAGATCTAAACATATTTAAAGGATCACGAGAGTTAGGATCTATAAAACACTCATTCAGCTACTTATGGCTGCGAGACGTGCTTGCTGTATTTGAAAGAGTACCTTGATGCATTTTTGGTGCTGTAAATGATAATGGAATTTCCAGGCTCAGATATAACTTTGAACCAAATCAATTAACAAAGATCTAAATATGAAATATATGAGGGTTCAGCAATCAGATGGGCCGGACAAGTGGCGAGAATGCAAGAAAACAAAGGAAAATCATGGAGCGTGAACACGCTCTAGCGCTAACAGAAAAAGAGGTAGACCAAAAGAAAATGCGAAGTTTCAAGTCGATCAGTCAATTCATTCGTACAAAAACAGCAGCTTAAAATAAACGTATCAGTGTTATTTTTTTAAATGGAAAATATTGAAAATCGTGCAGTGATTAAATTCTTTGTAAAAAAGGTTTAAAGGCAATGGAAAGCCATAGTGAAATAGTAAATGTATTCGGGGAGTCTGCTCCTACAATGGTTTGTACCACGGTGAGTTTCAACGTGGTCGTACAAGCCTGGATGATGATCCTCTAGAATCCTGACCCTAGACGTCCAATAAGTGCAACTACTGAACAAATAATTAATTATGTACATGATATGGTTATGGATGACAGCCAATTGACTTTGAGTGAAATTGCTAAGGCCATGGACATGTCAACTGAACGGCTGTTTCATATTTTGGAAAAGGAATTGGGCTTGAGAAAGCTACGTGCAAGATGGATGCCCTCATTTGTTAAATCCTGATCAAAAACGACTTCGAGTTAAACTTTCCAACCAACATTTGGATCTTTTTCGAAAGGATAAAGCAGGTTTTAAACGTCGTTTTACAACTATGGATGAGACTTGGGTTTGCCACGATGATCATCAACTGCGACAACAAACCGCAGAGTGGACTGAGTCCGGTTGTTCGGACAAAAAATCGACGAAAAAGGTTCATGATCATCAATTTTTTGGGATGCAAAAGGCACTTTGTTAATTGATTACCTTCAAACCAGTAAAACAATAACAGAACAGTAATACTCAAACCTTTTGGATTAATTGGATGCAAACATTCGTGAGAAAAGACCTGGTTTAGAGAAGATTAAAATCAATTTTCATCAAAATTACAAATTGTTGAAGCATCCACCAGATCTAGCCCCTCTGACTTTCATCTGGTCTCAAGTCACAAAAATTCCTACGTGGCAAGCATTTTTCATCAAATGAAGAAGTTATAGCGGCCGTAGATGAGTATTTTGAAGGACTTTTATAAAATCACTTCGGAGATGGAATAAATGAATTGGAGAACTGGCGGAAAAAATGTATTGAGCTTAAGGGAGAATATACGGAAGAATAAAGTAATGTTTTCAACTATAAACTTGTTTTATCATTTCCGATCCGCGAACTTGTCAATTAGCCTAGCACGACAATGTAAGAAGAGAATCTGAAGAACTACTGCATCATATTTAAATCTGGCAAGGGGCTGCTAGCGGTAGATCTGCTGGAGGATCGAAAGCTGAAGGAGGTCAAGGCACACTAACGGGTTGTAGCATCACAGGAAGAAGATACAATACTTCGTTTTACCATTCTCGAAACAATTAACCATCAATATTTCTTTTGAATCCCAAAAAAAGAATGCCATGATTTTCCTACACATGGAATAGTTTTTGTGGTGCACTTTCTCCAGCTGGTACCCACTGTTTTACCAGCTTTTCTGATTGCGACTTTTAGTATTGTATGTAGTAGTCTCATCTATGATTATAAAACGAGGCATAAAATTGTTTCATTCCTGTTAAAATGATCCACGTAGACTTTGTATCCAAATGCATGTTTCGGTTAACTCAATTTTTTACTGTTGCATAAAAAAGCTTTTCTTAATACATTTGCCATGTCGGTATGAAATACCTAATCAGACACATATTTTTTTTCAACAAATACTAGGTAACACAACTTTCTCTATTAAAAAACAAACGAGTCTACTTTGAATAACTTTTAAAATATAACTGAATTTATATAATATTAGATAAATTAAAATCAGATAATAAAAAATCAGAAAAATTAAATATTTACCAGCACAGTTTACAGAAACAGTTACAGTTATTAAAAAAGGCAAACTAGCAAAGCTTTTTGCTAATAGTACTAGAAACATTCTGATCAGCTTTCGTATATACATCCTGTACGTGCAAAAGAATATAGTGACCGGTAAATCCCAAGAATCGCTCGGAATTTCTTGCCACCTTTCGCATATCGGAAAAAACCTAAATAAGCGATGTTCACTCGATTAGCACTTACGTATGATTTAAATGTTTTGATAGGAAATACATTGCTGTGAAAAAATATAGACTCAAGAACCAAATTATTGTTATTTAAATAATTAATTTTTAAATGATTTTGAACTCTAATTACCAAGTTCCTGTGTTTATATAAGAAAGAAGAATGTATGAAAAGATAATAGTAATAAGGGTTACTAATGAGAGCCATAACAAACGACGAGCATGTATTTACGTCGTCCTGTTGTATTACGTTGTCTGTATTTACGTTGCGACTAAATAATGAAAGGGATTATCTCATTCGATTTAATTATTTTGCTTGTTGCGATCTCATTGTGCAGTATTACTCTTTATCAAGTGTGAATCACTTTTTTTCAGCTTGATAGTGCCTTGTAAAGTTATTTTTTTAATTGTGACCATGTCCGGGGGGAAAATAGTTAACTAAAATTGATCAACAAAAGATTCTAGATTTAAGAAGAGACAAATTGCTGAAAAATTGAAAAGCTCTCAAAGTGTGGTTAAAAAGTTTCTAGAAAACCAAAAAGGTATTATATTTCATTTATTGAATTAGGAAGAATAACGCCACATTAATGTTGCTTTTTTTGTACTTATTTGTTAATATCGTTAATAAAATTAAAAAAAAAACTCTTTTGGGTTTATATTTTTTTCACAGCACTATAGATGTGTTCGAGTTAGTATTACTATGTAAATCTAACCTAGTTCTATGAATATGATCAAAACAAAACTCAAATATACAAAAACCTAACTTTCTGAATAATATTCACATATTTTATGTAGGAGCACTTTCAAGTTGCCCTGGCAGAGCACTGAACAAACGCATCTGTGCATGTAGGTTGAAACTTAACATGGAAGTTACCTTTGAATGTATATTACATCAATGTGTTTCTGAGCGCACCATTAACAGCCCTTTACAGCATGAAGGTTTTTTGAATTTTAATAATAATATTTTTATCGACCACCTCAATGCTCTGCCAGAGAATCAACGCAAAGAACACAACATTAAGACATTTTAATGTTCTGGAATGTCTTACAATATAACATTATCGAACTACTTTTTTGAAATACTTTTAATTTTGGGGTTATGTTAAAGGAAATTACAGAAAAACCATAAAACCATCTCGCAGCTAAACGACAATATACAGAGTCTTCATTTAATTCTGCAACCCATGTGACTAAGTCATTTATTTAAACTCAGGAACTTTTATTTTTTATCTTGAATGATTTAAAGGTGGTATCATTTCTCACCAAAAAGATTACTAAAATATCCCCTAGATCTATTATCGAGATTTGTTCACCGTGATTTTTATTAGTTTCTATGCTTCCTGAACAACAAAAAAATATTTTGAAAACTCTCTTAAACACAGTTGATTATTTAAAAGAAATAATTGTCGTTGTTTGCTTTTCATCAACAATATTTTCCATAAAAAAACTACGACATGGGCTTATCTTCTTTTTTGCTTCTATAGCACCTGCTCCGATGGAATTATTTTTGGCATTTGTTTACTTTAGAATCAAAATAATAGGACTGGTCAAATGTTATGTTTATTTTCCTTATTAATCACGTTATAGGTCACTTGAGTTTCGAGCTTAAATGAAGGCTATGCAGTACAATTTATCTATGGTGAGATAGAGCTACACTTATTTGAAAACTTGATACAAAATCCAATAAGAATGGTTATTATACTGGAGCAAGTGGTGGGTAAATATTTTGATGCTGTTTTCAAATCATAAATGACAATTAATAAACCTTCATATTATATGTATATTGTAAATATATGAGTATTGTCTTATCTTGCGAGTTGCAACCAACCTGCACATTCGTCCAAAAGTTTGGAATATTTACAAAGAGAATATATACGCCTACAGTACTCTAAAAATTGCGATAGATTTTTATTTTAAACCGTTTTTAAGTGAATATAACAAAAGCACTGCGTTGCTGATAACAGGCTTCTCGATTTTTGCACATTCCGTTGATACTGATATTTACACATTATTTCAGTTCTTTTTCAATTTTGAATCAATCCATTTCAAAATGCCTATAAACATGATATCTCATTTTAACAGATCAAGAGTAATTGCTTTGTTACAGCAACAGTGCTTTAATCAAAGTGATATCGCGGGAATTGTAGATGTTTCCCGAATTGCTATATTGAAAATTCATAAAAAATTCCAAGAGACAAATGACGTATAAAGGATCGCCCCAGAAGTGGCAGAAACGAATGTACGACAGCTGCACAAGACTGGCAGATTTCAATGATAGCTGGAAGCTCGATAGCTATCAATGGAGCTTGTTAGACTTGAAGGAGGAAATGTTTCACGACAAAGGATAACACGTAGACTGAAAGGCGGTAAATGAGACGAAACTGGGCTTGGTTCTCATTCAGGAAGAACATTAGTTTGGAGAGCTCCAGGTCGACGAGCCCGACTAGAAACAGCTCAATCACGTATATCATTTAAAGGTGGGAGCATGATGTTTTGAGGTGGTATTATGGGAGGGGGGGGGGGGGGTACACGGACACCTACACTGGTCCTGGAGAGAATAGTCACTGATGCTGTGTACATCGAAGAAGTTTTAAATCCTGTTGTGCGTCTGTTCCGAGGCCTAGTGGGTGACGACTTTGTTTTTAAGGTGGCCAGCAGATTCCTCTGGCATGAATGTCATTGAACACGCTTGGGACATTCTGAAAACACGCATCAAGAAACGAAACAATCCTCCTTTTACCCTGTGAGAATTAAAAGATACTGCTAGTGAAGAATCGGAGAGAATTTCACAAGCCGAAATTGATCGTTTAATCGACAGTATGCCAAATCGCCTACAGATATGCATACAGACCCATGGAGGAAATACTGCTTATTAGTTTTATTGAAAGTTGTTTTTTTTATTGTAAAATTATTTTTGAAGGCAATTGCTGCATTATAAATTCTTGACTCCAAAATAATAAATCAGCTTCAGGCACATTGGTCATTTGGTGTCGAGTTTTATTTGGAACCAGTAAGAGTTGTAATAAATTGATGATTATGTAAAAGAGAGAAAGAAAGACTTAATACAGTGGCGACTCGTGGGTTTTTAAAGTGTGAGGGCGTAGAAGAAAATAGTGCTGCTGAAGAATTTTTTTGCTTTCCCCCTTCTTTCTTTTTACTTTTCGTGCTATTGAAACCCTATACAGGTGAACCAGGAAAATGAGTTAAAGGAAAGAAACTGAACGGAAATAAAATATGGTGTTTTGCTCTGAAAAATTCTTTACTGTGATAAATGCTGGAGGGGCGGCGTCCCAACGCCCTTCCTCACTAGCCGCCACTGACCTAATATCTATAAAAAATGGAATGTTCGAATGTTCCAAACTTTTGGACATATGTGTATTTCACCTTCATGACAAATTAACAATAATGAACTGCAAGTAAAATCATGATAAATGATATTGCTATGTAGTAATAATTAAAACCAAAGCACAAAAAATAACTGAGAAACAAAAATCACACAAACATATTAAATATAATAGATGTCAATTTTATATAAACAGTATAATCTTTATGAATGAAATACTTGCAAAATCATTTTATTTGTTGCAATATTGCTTAAACGTACTTACTCTCTCGCTTTGTCTTATAACGCCTCGAGAGCACTTACCTAGAACAAAAGAAAACATTACTTAATATATGTGTTAACCAAACGTGTTTGACAATTTTAACGAAAACAATATACAGGGTGCGTCAACAAAATCCGAATAGTTTTCAAATTTAATTTCCCACTGAATTGTACCTCAGGGCTAGGTCATTTTTGTTATTCTCTTAAACCAGAAGCAGCACCGTCACAAATTAGTCGAACCGTTAAGATCAAGTACTGAAAAGTTCAAAAAGTACTCCGCTAACGAGGGCGGTGCGGAAACATTCAAAACATTGGACGGTCAGGTGTCCGATAGTCCTCTAAAACGCCCATTTAGAGGGTCCGAGGCAATATTTGCGAAAATTGGCGACAAAAGTTGAGACGAGTGACTCGGTAACGTGTCGGATTGGATTTTAGAAGAGGACCTAATGCTACAAGTCGTAAACGATTATGGTATGACACACGTTGCTACCAGAACAAAGTCGATTTCTCGCTGTAATATTCCGACGTATTCAGTGAAATATGAAGTCGGGATGAATGGAAGGTTGTTTTCTGAAAACCAAATTACTTTCAAGTGAGGGCGATACAATTTATTTTATATATGTGGAAACCGTGATAAATGTACGAGTTCTGATGAATGTAGTGAAACCATGGTCTTCGGGAGGCTGCATATGACTATAGTAGAATGGTGTAGCGGCACACGCCAACCATTTGGTCCAAAACTGGCAATCGTGACTATGTGTGACCGCATAACATGGATATAGTTTAATTCAAATAGTATATCTGATCAAAAAGTAAGGTAAGTTTTGTTTAAAAAAATTGGGTGCTGTAGATATCGATACAAACATTTGTATGGACAAATTGGGCGCTTCAGATATAGATACAATCAAGCTGGTATGACTGCCTCTGACAGAAGTTTTATATGATTTTATTTTTCTTTTGAAACTTAAAAAAATTGTCGTCCATTCTTAAAATCCATTTGTTGTGTTGATGTGTAATTAATAATATTAAGAAAGTGTTATGGTTATGAAGTTAGGCCAAAAAAAAAAAATTTACAAGTGGTACAAGGACGTTAGTGATGGTAGAAAAGCAGTTGAATATGAACCTCGTTCAGGAAGGCATTCCAGGTCAGCCAAAGAAGAAAACATTACCCAAAACAAGGTTCTTGTACTGAGTAATCGCCGATTAAATATTAGATACATTGTGGATATCACTGGAATATCATTTGGGTCAATTCAATCAATATTCAAGAACAATTTAGGCTTGTCTCGAGTGTCTTCTCGTCTTGTTCCCATACACTGATTTTTTTTAAAAACATAGTCGATTGTAGTTGCTGAAGACATGCTTTCTTTGGATGATGATGTATGCTTGTGATCAGGAAACAGCTCAACAATCAAGCGAGTTTCGTGCTAAAAATAAACCAAAGCCGAAAAAAACCACGTCAAAACTGTTCAAAAATCAGTCATGTTGACTGTTTTCACCCAAACACCCAAACAGTTAATAAACAGTGTTATTTAAGCTATTTGCGCCATTTGCGTGAGCCCATTCGAAAAAAACGTCCAGATTTGTCCAAACAAACTCCGATCGACACACATCACCAGATATGGCACCGTGTGACTTTTTCCTGTTCCCTTGTAAGTTCATGGAAGTCATTCAAGAGAGTTTGCTGACCGCTTTGAAAGAAGCCGAATACCAGAAGCAGGGGTAAAAAAACTGTTTGGAAGACTAGAAAAAAACGTTGGAATAAGTGCATTGCAGCGAGAGGGGATTAGTTTGAAGGAGACAAAATTAATTTAGGTAAATCAATGTTGTATTTATTTAAAAAGCAGGTTATTTTTTGATCATTAATAAAAAGAGTTCCGGTCTCCTAATAATTCAGATTTGAATCCAATGGCACTATCAAGTATGGAGGCATTATTAATAGGGTCACTAACCCAGACATCTCAATGTAACATTCTGCCAACTGTCAACATTTGCCAATGTAGATAATAAAGTGTTATAGAGGGCACGCGGGAGCCTCAGGAAAATACTTAAGACAATAACTCAGGTTGAAGCGGATTGCATTAAATAAATAAACTCTAGAGGGTTTCCTTAAAGACATGCAAAATGATTTTTTTGTAACTTTTAATTATCAACAAATATAGATATTTTTTAATAAATTGTTTGTCCGGATTTTGATGACGCAACCTGTATAAGTATATTTAAAACAACGTAATATATAGAGATTTCAACATGTACGTAAAAAATTTCAATTATTTGTACAAATATTTGTTGTACTTTAGATGTTTTCAATCTGAAATAACGTAATACCAGGTCTGGCGGTTAATAATTCTTATTTTTTTTTTTAGAGATGGCGCTGGAAACAAGGGTCTGTTCACAGTCTATCGCTTAGGTCATTCTGTTGCTTCGGCAGTACCTTTCAAAATACCATTGATGTTTAAACGATTTCGAGCCACGTAAAGAGCATTTGCGGCACGTACTGCTTTTCTCGTTCAATCAAAAGAAAAACGCGAGTGAAAGCCGTCGTACACTTGTGGAAACTTACGGTGACAATGCTCCAACGCAAGGCACTTTTGGGCATTGGTTTAGACAATTCAAAAATGGTTATTTCGACTTGAAAGACAAATAACTCCCAGGTCAACCGAAAAAAATGAATATGGCGAATTGCAAGCATTGTTGGAAGAAGACGATATGCAAACTGAACTATAAATGGCAGATAGAATAAATGTTGGTTGCCGAACCATTTGTGATAGTCTGCATGCCGTAGGAAAGGCCCAGAGGGCAGACAAATGGGTACCACATCAGCTGAACGACAGACAGATGGAAATGGTGTGCGAAGTTTTGCTTTCTCGGCATGAAAGAAATACTTTTTTGCATCGCATCGTGACTGGAGACGAAAAATGCATATATTCCGAGAACCCAAAACGCAGAAAATTGTGGGTTGATCCAGGATAACAATCAACATCGACCGAAAGACCGAATCGCTTTGGAAAGAAGACAATGCTGTGCATTTTGTGGGCTCAGAAGGGTATCGTGTACCATGAGCTTCTGAAACCTGTCTCACCTGGTTTACTGTTCGCTACCGTCAAATAATGATTAATTTGAACCACGCATTGATCGAAAAGCGACAAAAATGGACTACAGGACAGAGAAAAATCACAAACAGCGAAAGCAGGCAGAAGGATCATTTCTACACTTTGCTGGGAACTCTTGGCCCAGCCGCCGTCCTCACCACAGTTGGCCCCTTCCGATTACCACTTGTTTTCAATTATGTCTCACGCACTTTCCATGAAACACTTCAACACTTACGGAGATGTCGAAAAATGGCTTGATGACTGGACCACCTCAAAAGATATACGGTTTTTCTGGGAGGGTATCCACAAATTGCTAGAGAAATGAAAAAAATGTGCAGCTAGTGATTGCGCGGGTACTTTGAATAAACTGTTTTTTTTCAAGAACAAATAAATGTTATTAACCACCTAGTACAGATTTTATTCGTTCTTAGTAAACATAAAAAGGTGCATAATTTAAAAAAAATCTTAATTGTTTCACCTAAGCATTAAGCAAATGCTAATATAATCATCAATTGAGGAAATATTAACTTTAAAAAAGTGTAAAGGAAAAAATATTACCTGCAAACTAGTGGTGGAGTCTAATCCAGCTGATGTCCCCAAAATCTTCATTCCAGGATCACACCAATTGTATACGCTTCAATTAACCTCTGAAGGGTATAAAATTGAGATATTCCACATCGGACATCACACATATCAAACACATTTCATATACTATATTCCAGATCTATTATTTAAAATGCGATTATAAAAAAAAATATTTCAGAATAAATTCCGGTCATTAAAGATAATTGAAAATGGCAATAGCAACAAATAAACTACAATGATGCTGTGGAAATATCTGAGTGTTATCGTGGAATCGCGCGCGAACCGAAATCTGCCAGATGTGGTGGTAATGCTGTAACAAAATATATTCTTGTAATAAACCATCAGACCGTCAAAGTAATTTCTAGTAAATGTAAAAAAAAATATTAGGTCTAAGTCTGTTAGTGTCTATTAATTAAGTAATATCGCTTTTTTTCAAGTTTAAATTTTAAGAACACTGCCATCTACTGACAATAATTTATCAAAAGGTACATAATGGGTCCATGGAGAATATTAAAAATATTCAAAGTTTGTCGGTAGCCGAAGAAATGAACATTTATTAGGTCGAACATGGATGAATTTTCCTTGTTTTTGAACAATAATTTAATTTAATATAACCTAATCTGTATTCTAATTAAATGTATTGATATTTAGAGTGCTTAGTGTTGAGTTTGAAAAACATTAGGTGAACTCTACCTATATGAATAGAAGAGCAAAATGTGGATAAGTTCCATATCAGACATTTTGCTTGCAGATACTTTAAGTGTTTCAGAAGCATAACACTGTCACAAATTCATTTAATGCCGTTCATCTGTACATATCAGGGTTGATTTTAAAAATTTCAATCCTTTATAAAATCTGGAACACATGTCGAGTTTGATAAGGATCTGTGGTCTAAAATTGAAGCTGATCCCAAACAAACCATCCAGGAATTCTTCACAGAGCTGAAAACTTCATGGTCCACAATGCAATGGTGTTTAAAACAATTGAATCAACTTTCAGTTGAAAATAAAATTCAACTTTTGTCCAGGTTAAGCAGGTATTTTTTTTTCAACAAACTATTACTGGAGATGAAAGTGGATTCTATAAAGCAATTAGCATAAGAAAAAACAATGGTCCAAACAACACCAGGAATCCTGATGAAGCCGTAAGTGCTGAATATTATTGTGTTCAGCTTGATAGGCTAAATATGGTTTTGATTCAAAAACGTCCAAGGACGGATTAATCGAAACGGTGTTATTCTACAGCGTGACAATGCAAGACCTCATAGTGGAAGAATCTCCCAAGAAAAAAAGCAAAGGGAGTTAGGCTGACAAGTACTTTCTCGTCCACTGTATTCTTCTGATACTGCATCGCCAAATTACCATCTTTTCAGATTTATGGAATTTTCATTGTTGAAAAAAATCGTACTGCGACAGGTGTCAAAACTGCATCCGTATTATTATTACAACAAGGGAATAGAAAGCTTAACAGAGAGATCGGCGAAGACTGTCAACAACGAAGGAGATTATATTATAGATTAAAAAAGAATTTTGTGAAAATTCAAAAAAAGAGATTACTTATGCGTCATCTATAATATTCTAAATGAGTTTGCAATCTTACCTGTATGCCCATATCCTTTCGCATATTGTTCTTCTGTCCCACTCCAATTTTCCCCGACGAAAAAAAACAGTGTTGTGGCACTGCAGGTATCATTTCGTGTACCTAGACTCCTCTGGTATGTCGAACGATCCTTCGGAGTCTTTAACTAACACGTTCTCGGGCTCGACGATGCCCGGAATCATCCGAGAGTTGGGACAAATCACTCACGACTTGCATCTGTAAACTATGGTTTAATAAACTCGCGCTGCGAACTCGATTGGATCTGAAAAGAAATAAACACTCATTATTTGGCGCACTTTAAAATACAACAAGAAATTTGACTTACCATAATTAATTTTTGCTCTAGATCAACTATGCTTGGCCTCAGTATACCCGAAGTTAAAAATATATATGAACGATTCTATATATCTAGTTGCCCCCCACAATGAAAAAAAAAACCATTCGAGCGAAACAAAGAATGACCAGGTAGACAGGTTTATGATGGAGATTTTACTGTCATCATAACATCTATATTATGTCATATTGTTAGTATGCATAACATACATATTATAATTAACGTAACTATCCAATCATCTGCCTATGGCCCCCGCCCATATTCCGCGGCTCGATATAATTTCGTGTCCCCTCACATGATTTGACCTTGTGCGACGCTTTAACTCACCACCGCCCTTCCGAGTCAGGATGGCAAGCCTTCTCGCAATTGAGAACATCTGAGAATCAAGTCCATGTCAACCACTGATCTGTACCCATCTGTTCACGAATTAGCACCGGCAGTCCGAGCCCGAATAGGAACGTGATGTACACACGTATCCAGCTATCGCCTACACCCAAGAAATTACTTCCAAGAGCTTAGGCGATAGACAGATACATGCCTCGGATCTGCCGCAACCCACACCCTTTACCTGGCACTATCGTGATGTCCTTATTTCACGCTAGGCCCCCCGTTTCAGTACATTCACCGGCAGCATTTCCACCGATCTCTTCATGTCCGACAAGTGAAACTAACGACGGCAAATGCCCTTATGGGAAGTCCAGGGCATAAGGAGACCCAAGCCTGCTACTCCTGCCATGAATACAGGGCGGGTGACCCAACTTGATTCCAGGTCTCCTCCAGGGTAGACCGCGACCGCCCTTCCGAAGAATTTAGTCCTGCGTCTGAAAATGAGAATGAACCAGCATTAATTATTGTATTGACATTTTAATACAATTGTGTAACTAAACGATACTCGGTAATATAACTTGGTTTATCAACGTTTGAAACTATTTTGATGTGATGATGTTTGAAACTATTTGAAGATGACGAAAACAATCTAAGAAGAAATTTGAAATATATTTTTTTGGGTTTTTACAGTCAAACGCTTCATTAACAATTATTTTAAATATCACATTTAGTTTATAATCACATTTACTTTATAAACTACACAAATAAATAGTAAAACGTGTACTGTCAGTATATATAATACATGTATAATGTACTGAGTGAACGAAAGATACGCAGTGAAGGGTCGCAGAAGCCCTAACTCACTATCTCACTCGCACCTACTCGGATGTATATTGCTTCGCGCTCGCACTTACAGCTACCCTATATGTTTGCCTTGCCAGGGGTTAGAACTGTCGAAACTGTCCGGCTACTGAGGAAACATTTTCTAATAGTTATCCAAGTAACATGTATAAAATTCAGCTTTTTTAGTATAACGTAAGTACAGGTACAGTTTATTAAAGTTTAAGGGTGTCTGGCAAGAAGTCTGGAAAAAAGTAAAGTGTGTGGGTTAGAGGCGCATCAGCAACTAGGCTATTTAGCGACTGGACCTACAGCTTAACGTGGGTTCCGAAGCACGGTCATCAGCTTCCGACAAACCCAGGCCAGCACCCCCCTCGGGCTATAAACCCTTGGTTATGTGCCTACCCATAAGTCTATCAGGAAACCTACCGACTGGCGAGTGACCAAGGTAGAACACTTCTCAGAAGGCATCCGGCCTTACCCAGCCTTTAACTGGCGTGACTGAGGGATAATTCGTAGTCGGATTTTACACTCTTGCCTAGAAACAATCACAAACATTTAGGAAAGATAAACGGACAGAAGAAAGAAAAATAACCATCCGAGCGATGGAATCGAACCAGCTACCGCTCCAGCGCGGATTCGGCAAAACAGATGCTCTTACCGCCGCACCAACGCGACCGGCGATGGATGATGTGATTTCTAATATTATTCCGAAGAAAATATAAGAAAATTACGCTTTATTATTGATAAATTTAAGTTGGTTTTTTTTAAACCCTTGCTACCTGTTACCTGTCAAAGCCACGATGACCCAAACTTTACAGTAGCCCATCGTTCCTATTTGTGTTGGAAGCATGCGCTGAAAAATTTCAGCTTTTATAAAATAACGAAGGGCTGGCATTCACGGGCTCTTGCTCTATTACGTTAAAGCCTGGAGACCAAAAATATTAATATTTTCCTTCGAAAAAAACAAAATTGTTTTACCACTTTTGGCACATTGTCATGTCGGAAAACAAAACTTTCTTTTGGTATTGTTTCGAACTACGTTTTCAATTGATTGTCGATTAATTTCAGATAATCTTTACTGTTCATTCGGCCATTAATTAACAAACACGATTTCAGTGTTTTTATCAGAGCTGATGTCATTCCCTCCACCGATTTGTCTTCGATTCCGATTCGAAAACACTTTTTCTTCTTTTCGGAGGTCATAAAAATAGTAAGCCCGACCATCAGGTTCGTCTAAATTAAACTTTTTTTCATCAGTGAACAGCACTTTCCTGCGTATCTTTTTCCCCTCGATCGCAAGCAAACTGCTTCCGTCTTTCCTTATGTGCAGTGCTAAGGGGTGGTATCCTTTTCATTTTTTTTCTTTGGAAACCGAAAACCTGAAGGACCCTCCGAATCTTTTTATATTCCTTTTAACGCTAGCTCTTTGAACTGTTTGATCAGCAGTTAATGTAGATTTGAAAATTACCCTTAAAATAGCCGGTTTTTGTCTTTCTGTTAAGAAAGTACCTTTTTAGTAAATTCGAAATCACCTTTCTACTTCTCTCCGTATTCCTCGAGGTTTCGGAAATCGATAATGATCGCCTTTCAATTGGTTGAATAATATTTTGCTCAACTAATATCAATGATATTGCACGTCCCATTTTTATAACTTTATCAAGAACTGTATTAGCCCAGTGTGTTTACTACGTGGTATATCTCCCGATGTTAACACGGTTAGCGAAACGCACGTCGAGGAGTTTAAAAAAGTGATTGCTGTTTAGTGGTAAATCTCTTCGAGTTTAACAAGTGTGCTATCTTTTTGTCCCACTTAAAAAGTATTTTGTATTTGTAAAAAGTATTTTGTAATGTGAAAATAAAAAGTATTTTGTAATGTGAAAATTTAAATAACCTGATGAAACTTGGGTGGGCTATCTTTTTGTCCCGGACCTTATGCTTATATTCTAGAATGACTAAATGTATGTTTTTAAACAGTGGAAATACTGACAAGTCAATATGTTAAGTGTCAATAGATGTGTAATAAAAATCGCGAAATTTGTTTAGAATACAGGACGAGTGTATTTTATTTGATCCATTCTCAATACAACATTCTCAACAGAAACAACTACGATAAGTGAGCATTTGTCGTGGAAAATCTTCTTGTGCTAGATGGTTTATTCAACTGAATTAACACAACAAAATACGATATAAATATCATAAGTAAGGCAAAAGCGTATTATTGCTAATAATAGACCCATTGCTGTTTATGCATGTGAAAGAAGCAAAAATTGCCAAAAAGTTGTGGAAAAATTTTAAAGGACATCTATATGTAAAAAAAATTATAGCATAAAATACTACAGAAAACATACTTTCCAATGTACACCCTTCCGATAAAAAGACAGAAGCAAATAACATGTATTATTTATTCTAAAAACAGTTAATCTATGACAACGCTTAATCCATGTAAATATTTTTCTAGGACCAACCTGACCTATAGTTAACTTTCAATGAATTCCATATACAAGAATAATATAAAGGCAGATTGTTTTTTTTTTCGATGGTGAAATTGTCACGAAAATTTTACGTAATACCTGAGTAGTCAACCCTTGTGTTAATAAAGGTAAAAATTATAGTAAAAGGAAGAGTTCTGGACGAGCAGTCGCTAATTTTGAGAAATGCTTTAAATTCTACCCTATTTGCGAGCGCCATTATGCAGGAACGAAGCTGGTCTCGAAACAAATGTCCGTAATGTTCTACGTCTGCCCCAGAAAACTCAGTGGAAACTCAAAAAAAAATAAAAAATAAAAAACAACCACCGCTTACTCCTTATCATCGGTCAGCCCGCTTGGCGATTGGTCAGCGCAACATGACCTGGACTACCGAGTGGCAAAAAATAATTTTTAGCGACGAGGATGCCAACATTATTACCATGACTTAAGGAAAGAATAAAGAATATTGTCATGGCGATAAATATGGGGTGGTTTAGTTATGGTTTGGGCTACCATAGGGTTTTTCAAAAAAATCTTCTGTCATGAAGAACCAGGTTAGAATGACCTGACAACATCTGATGACACCCAACTGCAATCCAAAGAATTCTAACACTGCATATATATGTGCGTATAGACCCGGTTGGATCACGCAAAGTATTATGACTCATTTTCGAGTATTCTTTCTGATTCTCCACACCTCTCTCATCCTTTCTCCATAGATTCTCTTTCTCTCCTTCGACCATCTTGTCCCGGATCTCCTCGAAAGTTCGCTCTCTGATGCAACATTCCACATATGTATTTTGTATCTGTACGTTCTTCTATCTCTATCGGGCCCATTTGTCTTTCCCAGATCAGCTCTGACTTGTGCGATCCATGACACTGTTGACGAGTCTTGTCGGTGGGAGTCTACTGATTTGTCCATAGAATTTCAATCTTCTTCTTCTTATGTCCCCGCTACGTTGGACATTCGCTCTGTAGTCTTTCTAGAATGTAGTCTGTATTTTCCTCTGTCAGTTTTGGGCCGAGAATTGTCCTCATAATGTTGCGTTCTTCTTTTCTTCTTTGCCGCTTTTTGTGTGGAGTGTGAGTGTCTCACTTACGTATAGTACCTCTGGTTTGATTACTGTGTTGTACTTTCTTATTTTTACGTGCTTGGATATACATTTCTTATTGTAGATATTGTGTCTTGCCGTATGCCCTCTTCATCTTCTGTAATCGAGTTTTCTGTGCTATCTTCTCTCCTCCTGGGGGTTCGAGGATCTAGCCCAGGTATTTGAAATGAGTGACCCTATGCCGTATTTGGTGTTCAAATTTTGGACATCTAATATACACATATATAAATTGATAGTCGCTATAAATATATATATATATATATATATATATATATATATATATATATATATATATATATATATATATATATATATATATATATATATATATATATATATATAGATTTTGTGAATTAGACCTTGCCGTGGTAGATGGGTTTGTGTAGGACAATGAAGCTTTCAGCTATGCCGTCTGAAACGTAAGTTTCTGGAAGGGTCACCTCTGGCGGACAGGCCAAGGCAAAGGCCTCGCATTAATATGATACAAAATCTGCCAACCCGCATTGGACCAGCGTGGCAAATTACGGACCATTCCTTCAGCATGGCAGTACAATTTCAAACACCCCATTTAATGCCCGAATCGGAAAAGCAAGAACTGGTGAAAATGCAACTGGCCCATTTGGCATGGTCAATAGATATGTCATACTGGTTGACTTTGATTAGGATAAACTGCCAAAAAGAGCGCAAAATAATGATAAGATCATATGATGGACTACGAAGAATGCAGGCAGTCCTTTTGGCAAGGTCGAGTACATTGAGCTCTGCAAAACTATAGGAAAACGCATTCGACAGGAAACGCGCCCATTCAACATGCAGCTAGTGCAAAGAACTCTGGAACAAAATAGGGTAATTAATAAAGCTAAACAGAAGCTGGAAAGAAAAGGATATTTGCCTTAATGCGTGAGGATGGTACATTGTACAGGGAGCGGACGGTTAGCCGTTGTCCAAGGATTTTATTCAAAGTTATATATGGATCAGAACCAGTTAAGAACAGCAATACCCATTGAAAAACAAATGGCCGATATCCTGGAGGAGGAAGTGACAAGGCTATAGATTCGATGAAAAATGACAAGGTTCCAGGAAAACATAGTATAACTGTTGAGATGTTAAAAGCTGATGGTCGGGCTTTACATAAAACACTAGCAAAATTATACTCAAAATGCCTCAAAGAACAAAAAGTACCGAACCTATGGAAAAATGGAGAAGTGATTCTTTTACATAAAAAAGGAGCTCAGAAAGATTGAAAGAACTACCGTCCAATAAGCCTCCTATCAGAGGTGTACAAAGTTTTCACCAAGATAATATCTAAAGGAATATTAAGAAAACTCAATGACGCACAACCAAGAGACCAAGCGGGATTCAGAAGTGGATTCATAGAAAAACACAATCAATGCCACTGTGCTTGGCATTTCTCGATTATGAAAAAACATTTGATTCAATCTCAAAGCAGCCCATAATGGATGCATTATTTAACCAAGATATAAACAAAATTGTCAGGGTCCCGCCTGTAAAATGCCACATCATTTAAATAGCCGTCAAGAGTTAGTAGCATGTCTGATACACTATTTTGAACAAGGAGAAAATAATGGTCCATTGTTACCCTTTGCGGCTGTTAGACAGGTATGTGAAGTTAATTTCTAATAATTGGATATGTTTAGTTTTATATTTTCTGTTTTCCTTAGCGTGTTGCGGCACCCTTAAGTTTGATTATCGCCACTGTATAGTACTATTTTCCAAAAAGTGAAAAACAATGAAGTTTTAATATCGCCTAGAAAGCGTAGTTTTACTAAAAGGGTTACCAATACTGCACCTTTGGATACAAGTTATATTCGTGATACCACACTCACACTTTAATTTTCATTTTCAGTACAGCATATAACTTTGAATTCGTTACAGGAGCAATTAAAAGAGAAACAACTGTTTGACGGATGCCGTATATCATAATACAACGTATTGAAGGAAGTAGGTTTTAAATGGAAAAGAGATGATCCAAGACGAGAGCTTATGGAACCTCCCACTGTTGCCAAAAAACATATAGATTTTTTGAGAGGTTATATGGAGGAAAGAAAAAAAGCCTTGTACAAATACAAGCAAGACTATATAAACATGTGGCGTAAGGAACTTCACACTGTTACTCTTGAGATATTGAAGAATATGATCGAGCATACAGAAAATGAAATAATGAAAAGAAGTTCTTCCATTAATTATAAATACTGCGGATGATAGCAGTGATTCCAGCCAGTACTTTTCAGATTCTGACTAATGAACATAAATGCATGCAGATATTTCATTGTTTTTTTTCTGTTTGAACTTGTCTATTATATTATTTGTATACTTTGTACATGTATAGTATATTGTTTCTGTACTTGTATATTATATATCAATAAATGTCATTTGTAATTATATAATCTTTGTATTTTAATAACCAATCAAATATTAAAAATTGTTGTCGATGATTTTTGAATGGAGCATTTTACATGTACTGAATCTATGTAGAGGTACTAAATCGACGACACTCACAACACTTTCAACATTTATTATAATTTTGTTAGTTATTTGGAATTTGCATTTAATTTATAATTGATTTTTTTAAATTGTTATTAAACTTTAAATTGTAAAAATGATTCGCGAAAGTAAGGTTATGATGTTTAATCGCAATCTGGCAACAGGACAGTGAAAATGTTGATCACGTGCTCAATAACGTGCAAATATTTTTATTTTGTACGAGCTATATGATGAAGCTACAGAGACAGTCCACCTTGATGATATTGAGGTTGGAATTAATGTAGAGCGAGGTGTACGGTAGGGTGACGCAATATCGCGTCTTCTTTTCCCAGCCTGCCTTGAAGAAGTATTCCGTACTCTGAAATGGGAGTAGGATGGAATACAGATCAATGGTGCATACTTAAAGCCTCTTAGATTCCCAGATGATATCGTTCTTCTTTCACAAGATCCAGAGGAAATATGTGCAAAATCACATACATGGTCTGCAAAGAGCTCCAGAAGCATTTGGCTTGAAAATAATCCCGAGGCAGAGTCAGATCATGTTCAATAAATTTGCTGGGGGAAATAATTTCTATTTTGGAAGCGGATTTGGAAGCTGTGACTCACTATATATATATATATATATATATATATATATATATATATATATATATATATATATATATATATATATATATATATATATATATATATATATATATATATATAGTGATCCACAGATTCACAGGTGAGAAGACCTGCCCCAGGGCAGAGGGTGCTAAGAATTACCGGGTTAGATCAGGTTGCCATTGGACAGAGTCGAGTAGGTTGAGCTTTGCAAAACTATAAGAAAACGTATTCGAGAGGAAACGCGCCGATTCAACATGCAGCTAGTGCAAAAAAATCTGTAAGAAAACAGCAGAATTAACAAAGCTAAGCAGAAGCTGAGAAAGAAAAGGACACTAATGTTTTCCTTAATGCTTGAGGATGGTACAATATGCAGGGAACGGACGGAAATGTTAGAGGTTGTCCGGAGCTTTTATTCAAAGTTATATGAGGACCAGAATCAGGCAAGAATAGCAATGTCCACTGAAGAACAAGTGCCGGATATCCTGGTGGAGGAAGGGACAAAGGCTAGAGACTCGATGAAAAATGGCAAGGCTCCAGGAAAGGATAATATAATTGTGGAGATGTTAAAAGCTGGTGGTCGGACTTTAAATAAAACACTAGCAAAATTATACTCAAAATGCCTCAAACAAAAAGAAGTGCCCAGCTTATGGAAAAATGCAGAAGTGATTCTTTTACATAAGAAAAGAGCACGGGAAGATTCAAAGAACTACTGTCAAATAAGCCTCCTATCAGTGGTGTACAAAGTTTTCACCAAGATAGTATTCAAAAGAATACTAAGAAAACTAATGACGCACAACCAAGGGAGCAAGTAGGATTCAGAAATGGATTCAGTACAATCACATCCAGATTCTACAGCAGGTCATAGAAAGACAACGAATACACTATGCCACTGTACTTGGCTTTTATTGATGATGAAAAAGCATTTGATTCAATCAATTTTGTACCGTTGATATATGTTGATCCTAAATTGCTAGATCATCACCAAACGACAGACAATCTATTTTGATGCTGGTTCTCCCCAGTTTAATGGGTTTGTCGATATTCAGGGCTGACTTTTTTTCACGCTACTCCTGTATTACTTTTTCTAGAACACAGTTAAATAAAAGTGGCGAGAGTCCATCCCCTTGTCTCAGTGCAGTTTTAATTTCGAACGGCTCCGAGATGTCACCCATAAATTTAACTTTTGACCTTGTGTTAGTTAATGTTGCTTTAATAATTACGACAAATGTACAGACGAGATTTTTATTGTACTGTTTTTGATGACTTAGGATCAACTTTAGATTCAGGATCTGTTCCGGGCAGGATCTGTCCGGTCGGAAACCTGCTTGATATTCACCAATTTTAGGTTCTAACTGTCCCTGTGCTCTGTCTACTAGACATTGAGATAGAATCTTGTAACAAACTGGGAGAAGAGATATCCCTGTGTAGTTGTTTACATCCGTTCTATCTCCTTTCTTATGTAGGGGATGAATTAGAGCATTTTTACAATCTTCCGGAATCAGTTCGGTTCGCCAAACTTCTTGCAGAATTTTGGTTATTTCCTTGATTGTGCTTGGACCAGCGGACCAGCGGATTTCAAAACTTCAGCAGTTATTCCATCTTCACTAGAAGCTTTGTAATTTTCAAGTCGCTTGATTTGCCTAATTATTTCATTTTCATTCGGTGGTAATGAATCTGGATTTGTTTGTTTAGGGTTTAGTGTTGGTAATCTGTTTAAGGGTTCAGGACAGTTTAATAGTTGTTCAAAATATTTCGCAAGTTCTTTGGAATTGTCTTGGTTAGTTAGAGCTAATTGTCCGTTTTCCTTTTGGAAGCAAAGACTTTGGGGTTGATAGCCTGTTAATTTAGTTTTAAATGTTTTGTAAAAATTTCTTTTCTTATTTCTAAAAAGATGTTATAGTTTATTGCTGTTTTTTGACTGTTCCACTCTTTGAATGCTTTACTTCGGCCTAATACTGCTTGCTCGCATACTTCATCCCACCACGGATGTTTCCTACGCTTTTTGTAAAAGGACCAACTTTTTTGTTTCAATTCTTGCCAGTTGTGTGCTGCTTGTTTATCAAGCTCTTCTGTTAAGGTTGGTTTTATTTTCGTATGATTGAAGTTTGGTATTAGCGGTCTCTTTTGAATAAGTTTTCGAGGTTTTAAGCTAAGTTTGATTCTAGTCAAGTAGTGATCCGTGTCTATGTTAGCTCCTTTCCTGACTTAAACATTCAAAATCCCTTTATAATTGGGGTACGAAATGGTAACATGGTCAATTTGAAATTCACCCATGTACGTGTTTGGGCACCTCCAGGTCTTTTGTTTCGTTATTTTCTTCTTAAAATGGGTTGACTTTATTTGTAGATTAAACTGCGAACATAGTTCAACCAATCTTCTGCCATTATGGTAAGTCTATTTATGAGCGAGAAAACTGCCGACTGTTTTTCTGTACTTTCTTTCTTTCCCTAGTTGGGCGTTGAAATCATCCAATAGAATTTTTACATGGTTACAGGTTAGATTAATGTATAGTTATCGTTAGCACACTTGAGGGATAGTGTCATAAGTCGATTATTTACTGGCTGGACATTTGTTATAGAACCAAGAATTGTTTTTGAGATAGCGAAAGCAACAACGAAATGTGGTGTGTACTATTAAGTATTCTTCTATCCGTTTTACTTTTAAAAAGTCTGTAGTTGCCGAAGTCCAAGGTGTTATCATCTGTTAACCTGGTTTCTTGCAGAGCTAAAATTTGGATTTTTTGCTGATTCAATGTTTGCCCCAGTTCGTGTAGTTTTCCTACACGCAACAGAGAGAGAGAGAGAGTGAGAGTTGATATTTACGGCGCAAGAGAGAGAGTTGATATTTACCGAAAGAAAGAAGAAAAGTTTTCAAAACAAACACACTCAAGAGAGGGGGGGGGGTATCTTTTTTATTCTGCGCATGGTTCTGCTCATAACAAGAAAATTGACATCTGATTGGTCGCCATATTGTTCAAATCAACAGGTGTATTCTTGTCAGTTGTCAAAGTGTTCTCGGAAGGCCTGTTTCGTGTCGAGCTGACAATTGGTCAAGGTAAGAAAATTAGTGTTTTTCAATATATTTTTTTAAATGTTTAATCGTAGAATTGGCCGTCATTAAGAATAACACTTATTATGAGGTAAAACACAGTATTTAGTTGAAAAAATATTTTAATTACGATTATTTATGGTGGCCAATCACTGGAATGGATTTTACAACCTTGGTACCTTGGACCATTGGTAAATCAAGATTTTCTTTTTTTTTCATGATTCTATTGGGTCTTAACAGTGGGGAGGCTTGGGTTTCCCAGGAAAAAACAAGATGTAATTCAAACGGCAGCAAAGCTCGTAAAAGATAGACAAATTCCATCTACCAGTGGAGAAATGGTTTAGTTTATTTATGAAAAGACATCTAGGGATCTCGGTTCGAACCCCAGAATCTTTAACAAAAGGCAGGGCTGTTATTACCGACGAGTTCATCCGATCATGGTTTAGAGACTTAGATAATTTTTAGGTGCGAAAGGATGCAGAGATTTGTTACAAGATCCACGTCGAATTTTTAACGGAGATAAGACAGGATTCAGCATGTGCCCTAAATCTGGTAGGGTTCTAGGTAGGTAAGGCGCCGAAAGGATGTACAAATGTTTATACCGTCAATTTAAGCAATGAAAAGGAAACCATAACTAAGCTGGTGAAATTTTCGCCAGCAGGCGAGATAGCTTCACCGTTAGTGGCGTTCTCATACGTTCGGCCACCAAATAATTAGTAAATACGATGCCTGAAGAATGGGTTCTGGGAAAACCTTGTGTTTAAGCCTTTGAAAAATGGCTGGTAATCCACAGAAAGAGAATAAATAAGAGAACTGGCATTGTAGTAAATAAAACAAACTTTTGCTCACTATTAAAAACTGTTTTTGGCTCAAATGATCAAAACATAAAAAACAGCATTGCAAGTTGATTTAGAGGCTGTGGAGTTTTTCCATTTAACCCAAATATTGTTGATTATTCGAAATGTATAAAAAAACTAATTAGAAAATTTCAACATTCCTGATGCCACCCAAAATAAGCTCAAAGAAGAAGAGTATAAAAGAGTATAAAAAGTATTTAAATTATTAAAAGAAGACTTAATATCAAAAGGGGTAGAACAAGAAACTTTGCTCATAATTGAATTTGCTATAATTGCAAAAATGTCGACAAATTGTACTCTAGAGCATTCTTTATTTATAAATACAGTTAACAGAGAATTGTCTATCCAGGTGTCTTATGTTAATGTTTCCATTGACGGTACTATGGAAATTGATGAGGGTGTGAACGAAATTGAATTTGGTGAAGTGATAAACGAGGTGGATCTTGGTGAATTATATTTTTTTTTCTCCTTTATTTGGGGGTTTCGCCACTATCTAAAACTCAAAAAACATCAAAAATACCCGTTCTTATGTAAAATGTTGTTGTCAATGTAAGTATCCGTTGACATACACAAAAAAATATATTTACTTTCACTCGTTACTTTATATATTACAAATTAATATAATTTATTTTTTAGTTTAGTTTTGAAAACGGGGGGAGAGTACCCTTCGAAACGTTAACGTTAAAAGTTTGTAAAATTTTTTATAAACATTTTTATATCTTTAAAATGTTCGTTAAGCAAATTTATTACACAAAAAAAAAAGAATCACTGAGAAATTTGTCTCCGTTTGGTTTTTTTGTTTTTACGCAGTGATTTTTTCTTTACATAAGAAGAGGTATTTTTGATATTTTTTTGAGTTTTAGATAGTGGCGAAAAACCGCAAATAAAGGAGAAAAAAATATATGAACAGACCACAATCATTCAGACATTACTTGGTGAATTCTCAAACCCTAGTGGAAATTGGTGGGGTGATAAACCAGATTGAAATTAGTGAAGTTTTAGACAAGGCACAGTTGGCAGTGCCAAAGGAAAATTGTATCGTGGAAGTTCAAAAAACAGGTAAAAGTTGGAGAAATATTAAAAGAAATTGGCGAATTCCAAAAAAAGTTTGAACTTTCTGAGGTCATAAACCAAGTTGATGATGCTGTTGAGGCAAACAAGGTGGCCATGTGTGAAGGACCAAACGGGTCACAAGTTAGTACAGTTGCAGGCGCTATTGAAAATGTTAACGTAAAAAGCATGCAAACTTCGAGTCTACATGATATTGATGACATGGGACAATTATCATTAGATTCGGGTAAATCACCGACAGAAACAATTCAAAACAACAAAAGAGTTGCCGCTTCTAATGGCAACGCCAGACTTCTAAAAAGACTAAAAACCAGCTGAAGATACCTGAAGATACACCAACATTTTT
>JARFXV010000062.1:0-137500 GCA_031761425.1 Cosmopolites sordidus
GGATCGACACCGGGAATGATTTAGATATATATATTATAAGATAAATAATATAAATTTATAAAATTAACCCTTACCTTTATTAAAGGATACTGAAAACTGGTAAGAGCGACACAACAGAAAAATCATAGAAATCTCGGAGATATAATATTGCGCAACTTACTGTAAAATGATAAAAACACTTTATTCTTCTTATTGCTCTGTCAACATGAATGCTAGCCTGTGGTATTTTTTGTGTTTCATACACCTGAGCTTTGGTGAACTGTGGTGTACTCAAAAAGGTGCTATATTTAAATACGCACCTTCTGGTAGAAGATCCTTAATGATGAAAAAAGTTTTCAGCTTAAAGAAGCTCTTGAAATTCCGCTTGTACTCCTTGAAGTTGATGGTATATCTTCGATATTGAATGTTGTACTATCACGTCTGGAGGGTCCTGCCTCTATTGCTGTTGCTTCAATTCAGGAACAAGGCTTCCTTCCACATATTTTTCTTTAAACATTCTTTTACTAAAAATTACTACTATAAATGGATATAATGAGATATTTAAAATATCATACCGTTTCTTCGGAGATTCAAATGCAAATTTCC
This sequence comes from Cosmopolites sordidus, assembly GCA_031761425.1. Classification (NCBI taxonomy): domain Eukaryota; kingdom Metazoa; phylum Arthropoda; class Insecta; order Coleoptera; family Curculionidae; genus Cosmopolites; species Cosmopolites sordidus. Next base: position 586 of record JARFXV010000062.1, read on the forward strand.
TTTTAATATTAAAATCAAATATCATGGGACCATTTGTTCTAACGTTGTTGACAAAATGGCAACTACAGTCCACTGAATGTTTTGAGGGTTTCCGATCTTGTCGCCTAGAAATTACGTCCATGTCATCTTTTAAATATTTAATATTACCTCACAAGATTTATCCATTTTTTTTCGCTCAGTTGCATCGACAGGAAATGTAAAAAATCTGCAACTTTTTGTTCACTGTAATGTTTACAGCCTGACACAAAACACATCACCATTTTCAACTGAAACAGAAACACCAATATTGTCAATACAATTAATATAACAGATTTTGTAAAAAAAAACAACTTACCAATAAATTCAACAAAATATATCTGAAAATCCTCATATAAAACAAACTGACTCTCATAAAAGGCAAAGTACCATAACCTTAAATTTACTTCCACACAATAAAAGATCCGAATAAAAACGTTTTACGAGCAATTCAAATATGTTAAATGTAAAATGTATACTGAAGATTACGAAACTGTGAGAGAAATTGCTTATTAAACTTGTAAAGAGAAGAAAATTACTAACAAAAATTTTCTTATGAGAATTTCAATGAATTTTTCCTTTGTTTGGAAAGGTTCTGAAGCTCCGCCCCATTGTGCAGTCAGACTTAGGTAGTCCATAAGCGTCAGCTGCCTTGTTGACGGTATTGTGGCCACACACGACAGCAGACTCTTCATAAGCTTAAGATAAAACACAGCATTGATCGTTTGACCAGGTGGAACAAATTGTTTTAATTTTTAACTTCTCGAGAAGGCTTTTCTTCGGATTTGGCTAGCTCGGGTGCTTCTATACGGCACTTTGACGCTTGGTTTCTGGATCATATTGAAAACACCACGTCTCATGACCAGCAGCAATGCTGTACTTGAAGTTTTCATCCTTCTTCAACTCGACTAATACAGTCCTTGTAATATTGGATTCGAAGTTTGATCCAATGTTTTCTTTTCGTTGCTATATTTGCTGCCTTTTGCCATGTTTTTCCTCTTTTTTGTAGTATTTCTCTCACATCATTGTACCCAGCTTCTCTTGGGTGTCCTCGTATCTTTTTGCCCATTACCTTGCTTCCCATATCTACTTAGCTGATACCTCGTCTCCCATTCTCTGCATATGTCTCTACTACAATTGTTGGTTTATATATTCCCTTACTATGGAACTTTCTATGTGTAGATCTTCTCTTATTTTTTCATTTCAAACTTTATCCGTCTTCGTAACCCCTAGTACTCTTCTAAGGTATTTCATCTCCATTACCTGTAATATTTGTCTTTCTTATTTAGAGCGGACCCATCTTTCGCATCCATAGGTAAACATTAGTAGATATACGGCTTTAAATACCAGGTGTACAAATAAGTTTTGACGGTTTTTTTTGTAACTTTGAAACATTATTCAGAGAAATTAGTACAATGAATTTTATTGAAGGTATTGTCCATGGTTAGTTACAACTTTTCCTCGTCTTTCAGGCAGCATACAAATTCTTGAAGTCATCCAAGAATCGACCCAATTTTTGGCTTCTTCATAAGAAGTGAAGTGCTGCTCAGCCAGACCATGAATCTCGACCGAAACAAGTGGTAGTCGAAAGGAGCAATGTCTGGATAGGATATCCCATTGAAGCGCCTGCAAAATTTCCTTAACGACTTTTGCAACATGTGGCCGAGCGCTGTCGTGCTGAAAGATCACTTTGTCAGGTCTTTTGGCATATTGGGGGCGTTTGAGCTTCAATACTCGACTCAATTGTATCAATTGTTGTTGGTAACGTTTCCCAATAATGATTTCGTTAGACTGGAGTAACTCATAGTAGATCACTCCGAGCTGATCCCACCACGTGCAGAACATTAGCTTCTTTCCATGAATATTCGATTTGGCCTTTGAAGTTGATGCATGGCCAGGCTTACCCCACGAGTTTTTACGCTTGAAATTGTCGTAGTGAATTCACGTTTCGTCCCCTGTCACGATTTGATCCAAAAACCGTTCCAATTTTATCTTTGGAGCAGTTGTTCGCACGTGAATAAACGGCTTTTGACGTCTCTTGGCTTGAGTTCATACGATTACCCAATACGATAACCCAATTTCCTTGTTTTTGCAGTATACCTATGACTTTGAGACGGTTTGAAATCGCTTGTTGAGTCACTCCCAAGGTTTCAGCAAGGTCCTTTTGTGTTTGGCATAATATTGGTCCAATAACGCCTCCAACTCAGCGTTTTCAAACTTTACTGGCCTCCATTCGCGTTCTTTGTCACTGATGTCAAAATCGCCACTTTTAAAACGCCGGAAGCAGTACTCACATATTTTTATTGATGGAGCACACTCCCCATATGCTTCACACAGCAATCGATGTCCATCAGCTGCATTTTTCTTCAAATTATAACAAAAAAAGCAGCATTTTCCACAAATTGTGGCTCAGATGGTGACATGGCTAGAGCACAAAGAAAGTATGTTGTTTACATTTCAGCGAAATGACACATATTGATTTTTAGAGGCAAATGATGACGCTTTAACATGAATATAGTTACAAGATTGTCCGATGCGATTTAATACTAGGTACGCCATGTTTTGCAAATCCATCAGAACTTGTTTCTACACCTTATATATTTATTTTTGTTTGCTTTGTTATTTCTCTTCTGTTCAATTTATTTGCTTTTTCCTTTCTATTATCTATTTCTTGTTTTTCCTTTTGCTCTGATATGACACCCAAATATTGGAACTTATTAACCTTGGTGTTCGAACCATTAATAAATAGTTTTGATTTGCTGGGTTGTATACTTCTCATGGAAGTTTTGCAAGACTTTCATTAAGGAATGGATTGTAATATAAAACACTTATGGTAGTACTTGTTAATAAATGTATAGGTGAACGGCCGAAAAATTACCCGTGCATCATCAATTCTATCCATATGAATCCAATCAAAAAGTATTGGTCAAATTAGTGCTAACTTTCATAATGGACGTGGTTGATGCTTCGAAAGATGAACATTTATGTTTATGATTTAAATCCACGATACATTTATTTGTATATATTTATAACACGAAATTATAAAACGTCAATATAAAATTGTACGCACAGTTTCAAGTTATCACGAAATTTTAGGGATGCCAATGAATGAAATGGTTTTTTATTGGTCAAAGCAATGAATGAAATTATTTTGGTGTTGATCAAAATCATTATTTTATCTTCTCTATCAACATTATTGTTGAGACCCATTTTAATATGTGAAAATGTTACTAAGCTGTGGGAATATACGGGTCTTTAAACAGCATTACACATTTATTACAAACATATCACATATTTATTACAACCATATCATATAATTATATAAACATATTGTACAAGGTATTTCAAACTTCCATTTTACTTCCTTCGGATAAGTCTGTTGTTTTGTTTTTGCACTAGGTCTACTCGTTCCAGGACAAGAAATAACTGGACTATGTTATTTTTTTTCTTAATAGAACACAGTTTTCTTTGATACTTTTAATGCTGCTGCAACTCTCTAAAAAAAATATTGCGACATAGTATAAGTAAAACGTAATCAAATTAAGTATTCTTTACCTTTTTTCCATTTAGAAATACTCATATATAACATTGAGCATAAATTGTTGGGCTTGAGATTCAGTTTTTTCCCAACATTATCTGAAATCATACAAAATGTTAAATCAAATATAGATACCTTAAAAGTTCGCACTTCTATATTTCCGTTATTATTTTGAAACGTTTGTTTTTCTTTCAGTATGTTTTTAGTATTAGCCAATATAAATTATGTTTTTATTAAACACTTGTAATAAAATGTCTAGTTAGGTTATAATTATTGAAGGAAATAATACTTTATAAATCTTTAGAAATACTTAGCGATAACAAAATAATCACAATAAACACAATAACAAAACAACTCAACTGACAGCCAAAACAGGACCGCTGAACTCAATAGACGAACTTTTAACCAGTGGTACGAACCTTTTAATTATTTGTTACTTCCTCTTTCTACTCCGCTGTAATGCTATCTCATATACGAAGACATACTTATTGATTTGTTATCTCCGTCACTCTCGTTCGGTAAAGAAAAAGAACATATTGAGACAATGTCTATGATATAGGCGATTGATGATGTCAGTTGATGACGTACGGGTAATTTTTCAGCGGTTCAACTGTAACTGTTATATACCTTGAATTATTGAGATTTACATACGGTATCTAGTCTGTGCTTTGTATGAATCATCATTATTTTAAAGTTCAGATATATTTTATTGACTGTTACAAATTTAAATTGAAAACAAGTACTGCAATTTGATGTATTAAATTCAAAGATGTCATGAACAATAGTCAGAGGTTAATGAATACTCAAATGGATCATTAATAATTAAAACAAATTACTGAACTATAAACAAAGTTTTATTGTTTTTTTTTAATTTTGTAGCGACCTTTACATAATGAACCGTAATCCTTGTTTCAGGTCATGGAGACAAAAAATATGATTTACTTAGTGTCTGAGTATGCAAGTCAGGGTGAAATTTTTGGTAAGTTTTTAATATTTTCTTTTTTTTTAATAAATTCGTTTTTCCATTCCAAGGGTTGTCCAACAAAAGTGTCAGAACTTTAAAATGTGGCACAATAACTACAAGTGATAATCCGGTAATTTAAATTTTATCTTGAAGAACAGATAATGGCATTATGTTTTAAAAATAATGTCCTTCAAATGTCTCCCTCGGTTTCGTCTGGTGGAATGTATCCTGGAGATCCAATCTTCGATTACTCTTTCACGCATATCGCGTGGCTTATTTCCAATGGCGGTCGAACGTTTCATTTAAGATCAAGATTTTATTTAGGGGTTTATTCCTATAAACCAGACATTTAACATAACCGCACAAAAATAACACTAATTTACACATTTTAACTTTTTTATATACCCCCAAAGAAATGTATATAAATATGTTAACCTACCTTCCTTAAACCTAAAAGTGTTAGCAGAAATAGTCTATCACTTCACATTATTTTTCTTCAGTCAAATCATTTGTTTCAACTACCCTACGTGGTGACTTCAGTTTAATATCTATTTATTCGATTCAAACAACAAATATCTTGTTTCAAATTGAATTAAAATGTCGAATAGAAAGTGTAAACAAAGTTCCGATCGTTTTTGCTACGTTTGTGGACAGTTTATATTTTCAAACAAAGAAGACCCTTTGTAGATGCATTAAAAAGTGCATAAGCTGTAGAATCGTTTTACTTCTATGGTTATCAGGAGATAACGTACACCTGGCATTTGGCTCACCAGCGTTGTGGAGAAAACCTAGTAATCATGAAAATGACTTACTTTTGTGTTACGAAGACAGTGGAATATAATACAAAAGATAAAGCGAGTACTGTATATGGCGAAGTTTCGTCTGTTATTAAACCAATTTGACATTCGAAGGATCTTCCAATCCAATTTGTCCAGGTAATTCGAGTCAAAATATACTAGAAGATGACAATGAAAGTGATGTTAAAGTTATATTGATTTGTAGTGATTCTGACGATTTCTGTCTTCAAGGAAACACTCCACATTTAATTAATCAAGTCGAATTAAATGATCTTATAAGAGATTTACAACTAACAAGATCTAAAGCACAACTTCTTGGTTCTCGCCTACACCAGACTCGAAATGTTAGTTGTCCAGAAACAGGAGCAAAGTTTACTCAGAATTTTGTTAAAGAGAAGGGGAATATTGCTATTGTACTGATCTCCCGGGACTTTTTGAAGCAATGAATCAAAAACAGAGTGGCGCTTAATCGTAGACTCTTCAAAATATAGTTTGAAAGCTGTTTTATTACACAGCTGAAATAATAAACCCTCTATACCAACAGGACACGCAGTGAATTGTAAAGAGAGCTATGAAACGATGTGAATTTTTAAAAAGCTATGAAACTAATGAATTTGCAGATGAATTCAATGAATTTGTGCAGCGACTTCAAAGTCATCGGTTTGTTATGGGGATTTCAGAGTGGTTACACAAAATATTCTTGTTTCCTTTGTCTGTGGGACAGCAGGGCCAGAGAGCATTATTATGTAAGAGAATAGCCTATTCGGAACGGGTATATTTCGGTTAAAATGAACATTAAACATACGTTGTTGGTAGATCAAAAATACATTATTCTACCCTCTTTACACATTAAATTGGGACTTAGGAAAAACTTTATAGAGGCGTTAAACAAAAATAGTAATGCTTTCATGTATTTACTGTAAAAATCTTTCCAAGTATTACGGAAGCAAATCTGAACAAAGGGATATTTGTTGGCTCAAAGTTGTTGTCGAAGAATTTTTGGAAAATAAAAAAGCGAAAATTATAAAGATATTGTTGCTGATTTATTGAAAAATTTTCAACAGATGGAAGTGAACATGTCATTGAAGATTCATTTCCTGCACTCGCATATGAGTTTTTTCCCTGAAACGTTAGGAAGTATGAGTGACCAACAAGGAGAACGTTTTCACCAACATTCAAAGATTTTCGAAGAACGACATCAAGGATTTTAGGATGAAAACATGTTAGGGGATTACTGTTGGTCCATTATAAGTGAAACCAATCCAAAATACTATAAAAAGAAGGCGAAAATTAACCATTTTTATTTTTTTTATTATTTATACTAAGATTTTTTTTTCAATTTTAAGTAAATAAATATTTCTAAAAGCAGACGTGACAGAATTTTTTTAATTATTTTTTCTGGTAACTTTTACCTAAATAAACAATAATTAACAATTTTCAGCTCGGGTATATAAACCGTGTAAACTAGTATAATCCAAGGGCGTGTGATGACATGATCTTGGTGGCTGGTGGACATTACCATTTCGTCTAGGAAACTTTTCTTGCGATAAATCGATTGTTTCGCGAGATGTGTGACAAGTCGCACCGTCCTGTTTAAGGAAAATATTGTTTGTATCCACATTTCTCAGTTGAGGCCAAAGATATTAGCGTTGACCATTAACTATTTATCATTTTTAGCACTAAACCATATTGTCGGAAAAGAATATGGCTTTGTCGGAAAAGAATATGGCTTTGTCGGAAAAGAATATTTTTCCACAAAGTAGACATATCCTTTCAACTGCTCTTTAACCGTCGTATTCCCTCACCAAATTTTGTAACACCTACACCCGCGCACGGTCTGACAGACGGAAAGTTCGGAACTCTATTTTATGTTTTTTTTAAACCTATAGTGCAATCATATTTTGTAAAACTAGAGAAAGTAATAAATAAAATAAACTAAAGTTAACAATAATATATCATTTATTTACTAACAGTCTTTCATTATAGCCTCTGGAAAATAGATTGGGAGCTACAAAAATATTAACATTTTTTTTCTTTTAACAAACAAAAATAAACTACTAAATTTTAAACCTTACAAGATAAGGAACAATAAACTAACAAGTAGTCTTAGGCAGACGTCTCACCATAGCCGCCAGAGCGTACCATAATAGCATGTTCCATACAAAAGTAAATTTTACATTTAGCGCATTTGTAATGTGTCTTGCGATTTTTTTTTGAGGTGCAATATGCACAACGGCCATGTTTTATTATTATTAGATATTGCTTAAGACTCTGGGCCATCTAATTTACATATTTCAGCGAGCCTTAGCTTTATAGTTTTTGGCAAAGACATGTTGACAGTCCATCTCCTGAGATGTGAATTTTGAGATCATAGGACAAAACTTCCAGAAAGGATCTACGGTTGACTTTCTTATTTGGATTGTTTTGAAGGTATATAATGTACGAATTTATACCCGCTACATTCATCAGACTATAGAAAATTACTATGTGCCACCTGTTTGTGCCTCGTTTAACATTGTAAGTCTCGCACATTTTTTCCATAGTATCAACTCCACCTTTTGTAACATTCTCGTCCATTATCAAATCTTGTTTACCAGTTTCGTCGTTCATTTTGGCATCATCATGCATGCTGGACACAAGTAAAACATTCTTGTCCTTTTTGGGAACATAAGACACAAGAGTGCAATTGCCTCGGTGGCCAAATAAGCTGGATTTTTTCTCACGGCCTCCACATTTCCATAAATTGCTTGGGCAGTTCTCATTTATTTTTACGAATCGTGCCGATCACGGTCAGCTTATATTTTGATTCAAGTTCATCCACCATAGGAATACTGATGAAGAAATTATCACATGTGATGTTACGGCCAGTATTATGGATACCTTCACCTAATCGAAAAATCAAGGTCATTGATGAGGTATCAAGTTTATAGGCGCCTGCAGGCTGTTTCCCAACGTAAACTTCCATATTTTGGGTATAGAACATTTTGACATCGGTTACAGCGTAGATTTTTATGCCGTACTTATTGGGTATCGATGGAATATATTGCCTAAAGCTACAACGATCACTGAAGGCTTCTAGCTTTTCGTCGAATGTAAGAAACTGAAACAAAATGTAGTATTTCTTAAACGCTGCTACAATTTATTCAAGCAACTATCTAATGGGAACCAAATTGTCCACAGAAACTCGAAAAGCACGCTTGTCTTTTTCGTCAAACCTAACATGGCAACAGTAAATAAAAACGGTCCCAGCTCATAGTCAATCGAAATATCTCCGGTGACGAGCCATCAGTTTTGAATAAATCTTTAGCATTCAGTTGACTATTTGTTCTAACGCGAGCAAAATGTAAGAGACCTAAGAGTGCCTCAATTTCTGTCTCATCCGCTTCAGTATAGTCTCTTTCTCTTGTAATTTGGAATGATATCCATTTTATTTGTTCATTAGTGTACTTTGCAATCCGACTAATAACATCCTTCGAAAAAAATAGCCTCCATATTTCACCTAATTATTTCAAAGACCTTCACCTTTAACACCTGGAAGTTGCGTAACTGTGTTCCTAATACGTCTTCTTACTTGATTCGAAGCAGGAGTTTTGTTCCAGCTCGTTCGATCATCCTATTCCAGGTAATAATTCCTAGACGTTAGATGATCTTCTGACTCCATTTAGGAATCACCCTCCTGTGCAGAATGATCCACTTGCTCATGTTCAGAATCATCTTCTTGCTCGGTTACGTATCTATGCTCTTCATTTCAATAAAATTCTCTACCTCGCTGTCGTTACCATCTTCATAAGCAGAATCAGAATTTTCTGCCAGTCATTTTAATATGATTTTCATCCATCTTGCTGTAAATTATAACCAGAAAATAATAAAAAAGTTTTAAACTACGCCTTATAATACAAATACTATAAAAAACAAAGCAATATTATAAGAATAATGAAAGTTATTACTTACACGAAAACTTGCGCATATACCCGCGTCGGTCCCACATACCAAATTGCGCCAAACACATATACCCGCGTCGGTCCCACATACCAAATTGCGCCAAATATGGCGGCGCGTTTTACTCGCGCCAACGCACTTTGCGCACTGAAGTGAAGGTAGCAACGAATCATGCAGCTAACAGAAAGTACAAACTATGAACGTACAAAATAAAAGAAAAAAACACAAAAAAGCATTTCGTCGGTCTCACAGACCAACACGCGGGTGTAGAAAGGTTAATGGTATATTCGAATAATTTCTATGCACTGTTCAATCGTGTATCTTTCTACAACAGTCTATGAGTGACATTTACATTTTCAGCAGTGTTGCCGCGATCACGTTTCAAAGTTCTGACACTCTTATTGGAAAACTCTTGATATGACATAAAAGTGCAAAAAAATCATCTACTAAATGGAGACTAATATGGAGATCGACAAATTACATTGAATTCACTCGACGCACATTTTGGTAACAAAGTTAGCATCATCCACATATTTTAGATTTTGTATGCATATTTTTGTTTTGTAAACTTGCTGCGATGTTTCATAAAACCGGTAATAGATTCTAAACTACTAAACCTACAAGAAATTTTCTTTAAAATTAGTATATTAACATTTAGTTATATAATTTAATGTGTATGTATATATATATATATATATATATATATATATATATATATATATATATATATATACATATGTTTCTAAAACATTCCGGGTGTCGATCCGTTGATTCTGTGAAGAGTCACGACGTTTCGCCAAAATCGCATTTGGCATTTTCAAGTGTTTTCAAGAGTCTAACTTAGTTCAGTTAGTCTTAGTCAATAATTAAATAATAATAAATAAATAATATATATATATATATATATATATATATATATATATATATATATATATATATATATATATATATATATATGGATAGTATCTGGTATCCACAGGTCGCCATACTAAGATGATAAGTGACACTAAGGAAATAATTGATTTACTATAGAGGAAATTGCCTTAACGTGCTGTTCTATTAAATGTTATGCGATATCATACCGCCGAATTACTTTTATGGGGTTATCTTAAAGGTCAGATTTATAAAAATATCGATATCCTAAACGATCCAAGAGCCAAATAAATTCATCTGACGTGTTATGGGTTAGATAAAGCCATAATTGTATAATGGCAAAAAAAAGGAGAAAATAGAAAGCATAATAATGATTTATTGTTAATCATCATGACGTATTATTTATAATGCATAACACCAGTAATAATTTTCTAAAAATAAGCTTAATTGCGATCGTTTATGTGTATATTTACGGATGTAAAATTTTAATTGTTGACAAGGCAAATTTACTGATAAGAAAATACTTTTTTGCAATGGTTATCTCTCTTCCTGTATTATGGGTTATCTTATTTTTGGACGCATTAGCTAAATACTTAAAATAATTAAATTGAATGACATTATAATTTTATTGAGGCTTATTTTGAGCGTTCAGTAAAATATTTTGTTTGTATGAGTTTAATGCAAGAGTTCGTTCCGTTTTTAGCTCTGGATATATACGTATAGAGTTTTGATGTTTGACAGCAGGAATTTCAGCGAGTACTTGGGAAAAATTGGTGTTATTCGATTGTGTTATTTGAATTGCTGTTTTGATGTTATTTGGATGTTCTCCCAAGACCGATATATGAATGCCGCATGAGTTAACAAAGAAAAATTTGATAGATCGAATTTCTGCGATTCTCTATTGAAGCACAACGAGATAGATCAATTTTTCAAGCGAATGGCTACGATTGAAGAAAAATCGCTTATGTATGAATATGACCTATTGCTGAAAATCAAACCATTAATTCGGAGAAATGATATTCACAACTAGGTGAATTAAAGCGAATAATCGAGTTCTGGTCGCTCTAAATTAACCAACCGAAAGTAACTTGCGTTCCATCAAGACCATGCTAAACCACACGGGTCTTTGGCCACCCGACACAAAACTTTTGCAACTTGACAGATGTTTTATTCCAGCCATCGTACTCGCCCGACTACAATTTATTTAGATCGCTTCAAAATGGTAAAAACTTTGCTTCCTTGAAAGACTTGAAAAATCGCCTCGATCAATTATTTAGTCAGAAACCTCAGAACATCTATGAACAGGGATTATGCAGATACCGGCGAGAATAGAATATACATGATGTTCTCAAAGTTGAGTCATTAATTTTAACAGGTCGTGGAACTCGTAAAAAGAAGTAATTTTACCAAAAATCATCTATATAAAAGTTGCAAAATAAAGAAGTTATTAACAGTTACAAAATTTGAAAACAGACCTGACGTGATATTCTCGACCATTGCGTCGTAGAACTCGCAAATAGAAGCCAATTTAGCAAAAATAATTTATAAAAGTTGCAGAATGACAAAAACAAAAATGTTACATGTTAAAAAAATTGTTCAAAATTGTCACCATTTGTTTGGTTAGCACAAAATCTTGCTCGGCGTACCCATGCGTCACTACACGCGTCAAAAATAAAATATCCATGAATAACATCACATGCGTGATTTTTTTTGCGTGGCAAAAAATGACGTCATTCAGGTAAGTTGAGACACAGGTGTTTTTTCGGCTTTTGTATCCAGGCGTCATTTTATGCCATCTATGTCTCGTGCGTCAAGCTTTTCTTCAATTATGACTGAAATTGCAGTGCAAGCAACTACACCTGCTAAAAAATAGAATCGCCAATGAAAAGTTCCATTCTAACTTCACCAGAAACAATTTCGGAATTGAAGGAACCAAAATAAACGCGCGGCCAATCCAAGACTTCTAAGAAATCAGCACCGAAGAAATCAAAGAAGCGATTAACATCATCGTCATCTTTTGATTCGGATGATGGGCTGTGTTTGATTTGCGATTTGCCAATACCATCGAATCAGAGCTGCTACAACACTATTGCAGGCATTACGTGCGGCTTATTAGTTCATTTGAATTATACGGACGTGGGTTTACGATGTTTTTACACTTGTTTAAATTGTGACTCCGATTTGGATGTTGAATCGGAGAAATCGAATGACTGATCATCCATTATTTTATTGCTTTAGGCCATTTGACCAAATAAACATAATAATAAATTTGGCCATTAAACTTAATAAATATTCCATAAACATTAAATATTTGGTATATTTACTTCATTTTCTTACGTTTTCAACATGTTTTTAAGGTGTCTCAACTTACCCGACAAAAAACTTTTTAGCCGAAATTGTAGGCCATTGGAAGATTGGCTATATTTTTTGGGCTTTTGAAAATTCGAAAAACGTTTATTATTGAAGTGTATATATATATATATATATATATATATATATATATATATATATATATATATATATATATATATATATATAAAGGATGATTTTTTAGCGTGTTCGAATTTCCGATAGGGGTCGCTGACAAACGAACTGTGAATTTTCATGCTTGTCTGTAAAATATGTCTCAATAGTCTGACAATCATCATCATGGGACGTTTAACATCAGAGCAACGCTTGCAAATTCTCGAAATGTATTGTCAAAATTAGTGTTATGTGCGTATGTATGTATATATAACTTAGTTTCTAAACCTAGCTTCCGTCATCGTGTATAATTGTCTCTAAAAAAATTAGATGTAGGAACTTGTACACGTGATGGTAACAAATATTTAATGTTTATAACATAATTCAGATATTTTTTTTTTGTAAATATCAGTTTTCAAAATTAATAGAATTGATCGCGAGTATTTATTTTTTCCATGTATATTTCGTCATTATTTTGTACTAGTAATATTAGTGTTATTGATTGATTTGTCCGTTACTTTGTGATAGTTCATTTTTTATATTGAATAAAACAATTTTATACTTTGTTATCTATAACATTTATAGATGTGTGTATATCTATCACTTCTATAGATAAAAGTGATAGATAACAAAGTATAAAATTGTTTTATTCGATTTGATATTAGTGTTGTTTTGTTGTGTTTCACTGGTAATATTTAGTGAAACGATTTTCTGTCCCTCATGACTTTATTTTTCCAACAGTATTAAGTTTTCAGAAATGAAGAAAATACGAAGGAAGGTAATGTCTGAAACTTATAGTAAGTGAACTCTATCAAAGAAACATATAGTGACATATTAACAATTCAAAAACTAAAAAATAAGTTAGAGGAACTCAAACTACCAACACTACTGAATAAATAAACATTCCCAAAATTATAATAAACATTAAATGATAATCCTGAGGCTGTTTCTAAATGTTTACATGCCATCGGGAATAACCGAAAAGGAGAGTGCTGGCTGAACCGGAAATGTAATATTGTGTTGTTCCTAAGAATCAGGTCATAATGAACAATACCTTTGAAATGTAGCAAAACAGACAGCATGTGTGCTGTCCTCTAAATAACTTCATCACGTTTACATCACGAAATTGGAACTGATCCATTTTTTTACTGTCTGCTTTCATTAATTTCAAAAATTGGTCGATTTATTCCAAACCAACCCAACAATTTCATATGTTAAAGCGCGTTGGAAATAATATCCTTATATTCATAACAAATTTGCATCGCATCTCAATATTTTTAAAATTCAGTTTCGATATTTTTTAATAATTATGTCATGATTCTGCTCCTTCTTTTCAAGTAACTAACAACTAATCTGAATTTAGGACATGGTGATCGTTCCTCCATCGAATCCAGCCTGGGAATTCACAGGAATTTCAATGACTGCGATCTACAACACTGGTTTTGAAATTTCTGAACAGCCTTGCTATTCTCCATTTTTTTTATTCGCTCAGTTGAAGGAACTTTTATGAAGAATTAATTTTCTGATAACGAATATGGTATCGCAGTAGTGAATCAGTGATTTATACCAATCATTCCCATTATATACATGGTGTCAGGAAAATAATTTTCGTAAATTCAACCAACGATCCTTCACATTATTTGAAAGAAAAAAGTTCCTTACAACAATGGTCAGAGATGGAAGGGTTTTCGCGAAAGTGTTTCCCTTCCACCCTGTATAATGCAGTTTTTTATACCACTGGAACCCTTTGTCATCAATACACCATGTATTTTTTTGTGAATGATATGATGTTATGTCAGAAATGGAAGGATTTTCGCGAATGCGTTTTCCTTCCACCCTGTATAATGCAGCGTTTTAAACCACTGGAACCCTTTGTCATCCATACACCATGTATTTTTTTGTGAATGATATGATGTTCCTATGATATGAAGTTTAAACGATTGCAACATTCTTACATCAAAAATTGGGCCAAAGATATGCCTTTCAGGATGGCGGTCGACGCCTTTTGAATGGCTTCAATGTCGGCATAACGCTGTCCTTTGTATTTAAACAAGTCCTTGCAATGTTGGATTTAGAACAGTTTTTCGTCGTCAGTTAATTTGTGTGGAACAATGTGCACAAATCTTCCAAAGTCCTAAATGTTCGCTCAAAATGCGATGAATTGAATCTTTGGACCTGTTCAATTTCATTTTTTATAAATTCATGCACAATTTCAATGTCACTTTGAGTAATCACGGAATTTTTCAGACCAGGATGTTCATCGTCCCTGTTTATTTAATTTAAGCCCGATAACTTGGCTTCTAATGATCCGAATATCATGAAATTTCATCAGAACGTCAATGAAAGATGCACCTTTCCAACGCTTACCCGTCACGTCAAAAAATCGCGCCATTGGAAATAGTTATTTTTAAAGTCCTGTTTTACATGAGACGCACTTTGTATAAATAAGTTGAGAAGACATTCACCTCTTCATGCATCTTATTCTCAACGGTAACGGTTATATTTTTGTTATTGTAAATTTCCTGTAATAATGACTAATATATTTCTGCTGTATTCACTGTATACTATAGAAAATTTGATTAATGTTGGATTTAAATCGGTGAAGGAAACTCGTTCGTTTTGGCGCCAGAGCATCACCCACGTTCAGGAAGGACCTTGTACGTTGCGTCTGACGTCAGAGCGAGCTAAGATTTTGATAAATCGACGCTCCGCGCCGGGACGCTTCGTTGCAAAAACCGGCGATGGTTCAGTCCTTGTGAACAGTTCCCACGTTGCCAGATGTAGCTCAGCATAAAGAAACTTTAGAGAGAATTGAACAGCGTCTAATTTTGTCACCAACACGAGAAAAAACATATGTACATGTGTATTTTTTGACTTTTACCACACCTGTTCAGCATTCGTTTTATGGATTATTTTCAAAGCAAAAATACAACTTTACATTTTAAGGTTTGCAACAATTTTGCATCGAACAAAGGTCAATCTTTTTATTAATTATATCAAAATTAATGTGGGACAATAATACATTTTACATGTAACATTATACTAAATTAACATCGACAAAAGTATAATAGACTTGATGAATGTTTTTAATTGAGTATGGCAATCCCTACAGGACAGTCTATGGTTCTCCAGGATAGGTGGGTTGGGTGTGGGCGTAGCTATTCCACCCTGGAAAACAATTGTTACGAAACCTAATGCGAGGTGTGTAAACAGAGTAATGGAAGTGATTTTTTTATAATTTTTTATTCAATTGAACGTACCGTTCTTTGTCTCCTTCAAAGTAAAAAGTGTTACAATAAGAGCGCAAGATGTGAATTTTAAATAAAGTATGGTTTTCTGTACCAAAGTCTTGAAATAGTTATTGATTTGTAATATAGACATTTGGGAATTATATATGGAACAGCACATCCTGTAAATGGCCGCCATGGCTTTGGTGGCACACGCGTACTCTTCTGGCGAAGTTTTCAATAACGGTTTTGCATAAATCTGGCGGTATTTCGTTGATAGAGCGTTCAATTTCGGCCTTCGGTGCTTGGGTGGTTGTGGGTTTGCGGGCGTAAGTCTGCAACAGAAAACACCACAAAAAAAGTCCATAGGTCTTAAATCGCAATATCCTGGCGGCCAATTGTGGTCACGAAAAGGGGAGATGACACTTTATTCGTTGTGCATGGTCTATTGGTAGAATCAACTTTTAAAATATAGAGATACAACTCTTTAGTGAAAATACGATAAAGAATGACTGTTGATATGTCCAATTTGTACGCACGATGACAAATCGATGACCCTGGACTATCGGCCATACTCTCACGAACTGCCGTGATGTTTTGTTCTGAACGACCATTACGAGCTCGTGTCGTGTGTTTCACATCAATAACTGAACTAGTACTGAATTTTTCGATTATTCTTTTCACAGTTGATAAATTTGGAACATTATTTCGACCATAAATCGGACACACTTTACGAATCGTAGCAACCAAACTTTCACCATTTTGATAGTAATGTTTAACAACAAGAACACATTAAAGTATCGTGTGGCGTTTCATGTTTATTAACTCCTATTTGCCTCTTGTCGACCTGTCACAATTCTTGACCTATCGAACCATGACAGCCAAAATGGTGCGCAATTCAAATCTTGCGCTCTTATTGTAACACCCTTTAGTTGCCTTGGGAAGAAATACAACATTGAAGACGGTTTGTCCACTCTTCATAGCAGTGCTGAAAATCATACTGGAATCACCTTCAGCTGGTCCGTTATGGCATCTTTAATATTCTCCAATGTCCCAAAATGGAGTAATTTAAAGTGAATTTTTAATCCTGGAAAATGGAAGAAATCTGCTGAATAAGAGGGCTGCGGGGCCAAAAACTCGTTAATTGAAAGCGGTGTTGTCGTGATGCAGCACCCAGATGTTCTTGATGTTCGGTCTGACACAAATGTTCCTTTTTCGTCTTTCCAAGAATTTCTCGGCAAAAATGCGTACTTGCCGTTTAAGATTGAAGTTTGACACGTTTGTTGTAAATGATCTCTTGGCTATCAAAAAAGCAAATTAACATGCTTTTGATCTTTGATTGTCTCATTCTGGCTTTTTTTTCCCTCCTGTTGTCGTTTTGATCCTGGCGAAGATTTTTCGGAGACATTTTGGCGCAGATTTTCTTCATCCCCAGTTTATTGATCAAAATCAAATGAACAGTTTTGTAATTCAATATCACTTCGTGCAGCTGAAGGCCTTCCGCTGCGAGGATCTGCGCTGCATTCATCTTAAATCAAGTCTCGACCTTGTGAAAACGATTTAAACCACCTAAAGACCTGCGCCCTTAACAAAACACAGTTTCATAGACCTGTTAAAGTTTTCGAAAAGTTTCCGTCGAACTATCCCCAGGTCTGAAACAAAACTTAATAGGGCACCGTTGTTTGAAATTGTTTTCGAGAATGCACTAAGAAAATCCTATTTACAAAAACAATTTCTACCGGCCACCAGGTGATTCTAGGAAATTAAAATTCGTACTGAATACGCATCAGATGTTGGGATACATTATTTACACTCTTACATTGCCCTGCCATCGTGTCTTTGGCCTGCCTCTTTTGCTGTGATGCCCTATTTGCCCTTCCATTATTTTTCTTGGTTCTCGATTTTCTGGAAATCTCAGCACGTGTCCGACACATTTGAGTCGCTGAACCCTCACATAGTTCGCAATATCCAGATCTTTATGCAATTTCTTTAATTTCTTTACAGAAAATATTGCTTGAGAATATCCACGTTAGGTATCGGTTTTAGTCTTTCACTTACTGGGTGATCGCCTGAACCCATTTACTTCTCACAGTGTCAAGGTTAAATATTGTAAATAATACCCCAAAATTTAATACTTCCACACTGTCTCAGATCATCGATTTGGGGTGGGAAAGATCAATTTGTACATTTATAAATATAATGTAAATCAATTTCTAATTTATAAATATTGCTAACCATTGATTGATATATAGATATAATATTTTACAAACCTAAAAGTCAAATTAATGCTAACATTTATAATGGACGTGGATGATGTCTCGTAGGACAGACATTTATGTGTATGATTTAAATTTACGATGTATTTATTTGTTAAAAGATCCTGGTATAAATCGATATTTTAACGTAAAATTTCGAGTGTATGTCATAAAATTGTAAAGTTTAAGGTCATATGTTAGATTGAAATTGTTCGGAAAATATTATATTTTCTGTCAGGTTAAAATTGTATGGACAATTTCAAGTTACATAAAAAACTTTTAGAGAAGTGGCCAATGAATGAAATTATTTCGTTATTGACCAAAAACATCATTTTATTTACTCTATAAACTCATTACACTTTTGTTACAAATATAATTTCAAATATTTCATATAATTATATAAAGCATACAAGAACAGCTGTTTATAAAAAACATAGTGTTAAATACTGAGTACTTAATAACGAAAATAATAAGTTTATTTTAAATTTTAATGTACATAAATATAAATAATTTTTCCTGCATTTAAATAACTAAGTAAACTAATAATCTTCATTAATCTTCAATAATCTTCTAATAACTTCATCAACTAGATTAACTACATAGTTATATACAGTTGAATCGCCGAAAGATTACCCGTGCGTCATCAGTTTTTTCCATATGAATCAAATCAAAAATGATTAATCAAATTAGTGCAAACTTTCATAATGGATGTGATTGGTGCCTCGAAAGACGGACATTTATGTTTATGATTTTAATCTACGATATATTTATTTGCATATATTTATAACATGAAATTATAAAACGTCTTGTTATATATCAACATTTTAACGCAAAATTTCGAGTGTGTGTCATGAAATTGTAAAGTTTTATGTCATAGATCGAACGGAAAATTTTAGGAAAGTAGCCAATGAATGAAATTGTTTTGTTATTTATCAAAACAATAAATGAAATTATTTTGGTATTGACCAAAATCATCATTTTATTTACTCTATAAACTCATTACACTTTTGTTACAAATATAATTTCAAATATTTCATATAATTATATAAAGCATACAAGAACAGCTGTTTATAAAAAACATAGTGTTAAATACTGAGTACTTAATAACGAAAATAATAAGTTTATTTTAAATTTTAATGTACATAAATATAAATAATTTTTCCTGCATTTAAATGACTAAGTAAACTAATAATCTTCATTAATCTTCAATAATCTTCTAATAACTTCATCAACCAGATTAACTACATAGTTATATACAGTTGAATCGCCGAAAGATTACCCGTGCGTCATCAGTTTTTTCCATATGAATCAAATCAAAAATGATTAATCAAATTAGTGCAAACTTTCATAATAGATGTGATTGGTGCCTCGAAAGATGGACATTTATGTTTATGATTTTAATCTACGATATATTTATTTGCATATATTTATAACATGAAATTATAAAACGTCTTGTTATATATCAACATTTTAACGCAAAATTTCGAGTGTGTGTCATGAAATTGTAAAGTTTTATGTCATAGATCGAACGGAAAATTTTAGGAAAGTAGCCAATGAATGAAATTGTTTTGTTATTTATCAAAACAATAAATGAAATTATTTTGGTATTGGTCAAAATCATTATTTTATCTACTCAATAAACATTGTTGCTTGAGACCCATTTTTATATGATGATAATGTTACCAGGCTATGGGAAAATACGAGTCTTTAAACGGTTGCATTACATATTTATTACTATCACATATTACAAACATATCGTATAATTACATAAACATATACAAGATATTTCAAACTTCCATTTAACTTTCTTCTGGTAAGTCTATTGTTTTGGTCTTTGCAGAGGTCTGCTTGTTCCAGAAGATGAAATAATTAGATTATGTTAATTTATTTTCTTATTAAAACATACAGTTTTCCTTAATATTTTTAATGCTGCTGCAACTCTCTAAAAAAAAAATTACGATATGATAACGCAAAATAAGTAAAACGTAATCAACTTAAGTATCATTTACCTCTTGAATGGTTAAAAGAGGTTCTAAAGGTCCCCCATTCCTTTTTTCCATTTCGACATTTCGACATACTCATAAATATTGAGCACAAATTGTTGGGCTTGCGATTTCAGTGTTTTTTCCGACATTATCTGAAATCACACAAAATGTTAAATCAAATATAGATTTTTAAAATTTCGCACTTCTATGTTTCCGTTATTATTTTGAAACGGTTGTTTATATTTTAGTATGTTTTTAGAATTAGCCAATATAAATTCTGTTTTTATTAAACATTTGTAATAAAATGTTTTTGATTAGGTTAGAATTATTGATGGAAATAAAACATTATGAATTTTTACAAATACTGACCGATAACAAATATAATCAATAACAGTAGTCCTTATAAGAACTTATTTTACAATAAAACTTTACTTTACAGCACAAAATTTCACTAAAATACAATAAGAGAACAACGCAAATGACAGCCAAAACAGGACCGCTGAACTCAATAGACGAACTTTTAACCAGTGGTACCAACAAACACCTTTTAATTATTTGTTACTTTCTCTTTCTGTCCCGCTGTAACACTATGTCATACACGAAGACATACTTATTAACTTTTTATATCCTCTCTCGTTCAGTAGAGAAAAAGGACATATTAAGACAATGTCTATGATATCGACAATTGATGACGCACGAGTAATCTTTCAGCGGTTCAACTGTATCTTCATCAGATTCGGACGAGGAACTTTCACTTGGGTTGATTATTATCGGCTCAACTTCAATATTGACGAAGTGTTGTTCTCGGATAAACCAGTTAATTCTATAAAATTAAAATCACAATGATAGGGTTAAAGTTTTAAAATGTCATGGTCATGTTCTCTTACTAGCTCATCAATTACATATATATTTTCTTTCCTATTCTTTTTAGCCACTTGCAATAATTCTGGTTTTGTGAGTTTTTTATCAAATTTTACATTATTGGCGTTTAACACAGCAGTTATTTCAGCTTTTGTTAAGGAAATGCAGGGCTGTTTTTCTTTAACTAACAGTATGGTACGATGCATTATCCATTACTATTTAGGATGACTCTTCTATCCCATTTCTATTTAATTTATTTTTATTTGTTACATTTATAAGAACTTATTTTAGAATAAAACTGAACTTTACACCACATAGTTTCAATAAGACACAATACGCTAGACAACTGCAATGACAACCAAAACACAGAACCACTGAAATCAATAGACTAACTTATAGGAGCTCTCAGCCGGCATTACGAATAAACACCTTCTAATTATTTCTCTTCCTTTCTCTTTCTACCACACTGTAACGCTATCGTAACCTACTGCTTGAATATATTCATAAACGAAGACATTATTTTATTTTTTACCTACTTTTCGCTCGTTGGGTAAAATAAAATAAACATAAACATCGAATGATAAGGCGCGAGTAAACTTTCGACGATTGAAACATTTATCTATTACTTTTACCTGCTCCCATCCACTGTTTGAATCCACTTTTTCATCTCTGTCTTGTAATGCTGAATCCATGTTTCATCAACTTCTATAAAACATCGAATAAACATGCATTTAATGGAAAATTGCATTTAAATTTGTTATACACTTTTGAGAAATATTAATTCAAATCTTTGGTCCACTGTTAACGATCGCCTACTAATCCACTGTTAACGCCTGTCGATCGGATTTTTTTTTTCATACCCAAAACATCGTAAAAAATGAAATGGGCAACGTTTATCTAGATGTTTGCAATGTCAGCAAGCTCGTGTACGTTCATCCATTGAATTTGTCGATTGGATTTTGTCGGCCGTAGTTATATTTTGGTATCCAGAGCGTTCATCTTCAGTGAGTGTACGTCCACATTCAAATGCAACAACCCACTTTTTTACTGACTAAAACGAAAGGGAAGAATCCTTTAAAATGAAATGAAACTATTTTTTATGTTCACCGGGGAGAGTGGGGGGGGGGGATAGATTTTTGTATGTTCAGTTCAATTTTGCT
Organism: Cosmopolites sordidus; assembly: GCA_031761425.1. Classification (NCBI taxonomy): domain Eukaryota; kingdom Metazoa; phylum Arthropoda; class Insecta; order Coleoptera; family Curculionidae; genus Cosmopolites; species Cosmopolites sordidus. The sequence continues at coordinate 22,663 of JARFXV010000062.1, forward strand.
CATTTTTTTTTTAAATGTTAAAACTTGTTTGTCGCTACGGATAAGCAGGCTAAACACATTCATCTGAAACAAGTCATTTGGTTGTGCTAAATAAAAAAAGTAGCAAAAATAATATAGATATATTAAATTTTAAACATTTTTATTATTTTAAAATAAATGTACGTTAATGTTTCTATTGTTGCAATACTCGACTATAAAAACACAAAAGCGGATACTAAAATAAGTTGAAAACATAAACATATAACGTCAAAAATATAACGTAAAGATAATGTTCTCCAAACAAAAATTAAATAAGTACCCGTCTACCTAATGTGCATTAACTTTTATCTATTTATCATATGATGGATGATATATTATTTTTTTTTAATTGAAATAAAATTTTTCTAAATATTACATCCTGTAAGATAAGAATAGTGAAAGATTTATTTAGAATTAGTGATAAATTTTGATTTAAACATGTTTTTTAAATTTTATCTCGCAGTTGAGCAGTTGAAATTCTTATCACTCAAATGTCGGCCCCTTGCTGCTTTACAGACTATCACTATTTCGTTACAATATTCAATCATATTTTCACATATCTGTAGCTATATTTCACCAACTGATGAAATTGTTATAAAACTTTCCTCGACCATAGACCAAAAAAGTAGTCTAATGATGTCAAATATCAGGCTCCCCCCAGCCAATCTTCATCGTCATCAAAGGCATCATCAAAACGCATTCAGAAAATTTGATATAGAACAAATAAATTGTTTCATTATTTCTATTACTCTAATATTTTGAAGCTACATTTGCTCCAATTCCAACGTTATCAATTACGTTATTAACACGTTATTAACACATTATCAATTCCATTTTTGAAAAAATACAGATCAATGGCTCTACCGAACCGTATACCAAGTTCTGTCCTTTTTGAGGATGTAATGATGGTTCGATAACTTTTCTTGCATTTTCTTTCCTTTGCTACTTATCTTGTTTACTTATACCTTTAAATAAGAATACATCTTATTGCCAGCGGCGGTTCGGGGGAGAAAAAACAGGTGGGGCCAAATTTTGGAATGGGGATAGGGAAATGCGTCGCATCCAAAAATTTTACGTATCTTAGTATCATACACACACTTTGCTGTGTAGAAATACGAGTGTGACTATCAGACATAAAATTTTCAAATAGGTACCTAGATAATTAAATTTTGCTAAACTCACCATAGGACCATGACCATTAAATCTGTTTGTAGTTGAAGTCCATCCTCCTAAATTTCTGAGCAGCAAAGTGGTCGATGACTTGGTTATTAAAATTTGAAATTGACTTCACAATTTTTTTTTCAGTAGATAGCATTGCTAACGCGCACAGCCGTTCCTGACCCATAGTGTTTCGAACTTAGAAATGTTTTGATTCGTTTGAGGGTAGAGAAACATCTTTTGCTTTCCACAGTCGTCATAGAGACGGCACAGTCACGACACGGATAAACATTTGTAACAACGGCACAGTCCCACTGTGTTTCATAAAATCGTCCCATGTGTATATTACCGAGAATTCATTTTTTAATTTTAAGTAATTTACGTTTGCAAACAGGTTACACACAATTTTAATGTCTTCATTTGGAAAGGCGACTCGATATTCACCAAATTTTTAAATTTCAAATAAGTTTGCAACAGTTAGGTATACATCGAAACTAAAACGTTCATGAACCTGTATGGTTAAGGTATCACAGATTTCCTTGCATATCCTGACATTCAGATTGGGGTCCTCCTTGTCAGTTGTCTCTTTCTGCGATTTCTTTCTCCTTGTTTCTTTCTGCGATTCTCTATGATCGTTGTAGACTCTTCACCAGTTAAGTTACCAAATTCTTGATTAATTTATATTTCTATATTGTCGCTAATATGTTGAATGGCTGTTGAAAGAGTTACCAAATTCTTCTTAACTTTAAGTGCATCTAGTTGCCTGCTTTGCAGTTGATCACAGAGAATGTCGCAGTGAGGCATTATTTTATTGAAGAAAAACAACCAAAATTTAAAATTATCATCCACCAAATAATTTATTAACCCCTGAGCTTGATTAAAGAATTTTTATCCGATTCGGCGCCCATAATTTATTCAAGGCATGTTTGCAATTCTTCTTTGCAAATGTAAACAGTATTCACACATTTAGACATAAAGTTCCATCTAGTAGGGGCCACACGGGGTAGACCCTTTTTCACGACGCTGTCCAGAACAGTTGTCCTTTTGGATAATTGAGAAAAGTAAGCGGGAAATGCAGACATATTTGCAAAAAAACACCTGTACACCTGTTTCTATTGTATAACACCTTTTAATTATTAGATTTAATTGTTGATTTTTGATGACAATTCGGTCCTCAAATGTCAATGTGGCATTATTGCTATTCATATATTGCACTGAATTCATCTTCACTATTGTAATCGTTCAAAACATTCATTTTGCAACCACTCGAAAAGTCGAAAAACGCGATGGCAAAAAACACCTGACTATTGAGAATAAAGCAGCGCCCAATATATGACGTTATACATGCCTTTAATTTCCGGGTTACTAGGAAAGCGATGCCTTGATGTCTTTGTTTTTCGCACGCAATAGTAAAGCAAAACAGTAGCGGTACAACTTATCTGTACCCAAAGCACGTGTTCTTTCATCAATACGCTTCGGCAACCCACGACCTATTTTTTTACCGCGAATGACATTATGGATGTTAGTCTTTCCCCCATATACCCTTCGCAGCACTTTCCTTTACCAAATTTCCATATTTTTTTCTATTTTATTCAGTACCTAAGTCTCATAACAATATTCTCGTTGGCCTAAGTATTGTTTTGTAATTGTTTTCTTTTGCTTAAAGATCATAGCAGCATTCAGCACTTTTAACCACTTTTACTACTCGTGTAATTATTTCCTTTAAGCTATTTCGATCTTCCATCATGCATTAATGCTGTTTATAGGTACTTCGATTAATATGTTCTTGCATCTATCAACTTGCTTTGTGAATCACATGATCATATATTTTGTATATTTTTTTAGATTAATTGTTAACCTGACATTTCTGATTCCTGTGCCAATTTTTTTATAACTTTTCTCAGCTCTACTTATGATATCACAATGATTGTAATATCGTCGGCATATGCTAGACATTGATATTGATGCCTTTTATTCAAGACCGTGTTTATTCTATTTAGCTGATTATTATTTAATGCTTTTTCTAAGATTTGGTTGAAGAGGATAGTTGAAAGCATGTCCCCTTATCTTCTTTCCTTATCCACATATCAATATAGACCCTTCCGGGTTGGAATATAATGATATTTACTTTCACTTTAGTAACCATAGTCTTCAATGTCATATATTTATTTCTTCGTTATTAAGTCGTATGCTTTCTGAAAGACAATAAACATCACATGAAATTCAATGTTGTATTCATAGCTTATTGTTGTTATCAATTCAAAAAGAGGATATCATTCAAGGAGGAATACTAATGGGGGATTATTGACTATCCAACATAACAAATGAAAATAAATCAGATCTAGACTGCTAGTAAGAAAAATTTTCCTTATTAAAAGATCGATTACAAATGTAAGGATTAACTTTAATATTGACACTTTTATTGTGATTCAATTTCAATATAATAGAATATGCATCATATAGTTCTAAATTTAGAACGTTTACAATGATGTTCGAAATATTGAATTGAGACGCTTCGATTGGATATTTTTATAAGAATTTTAAAGTCTATAAATGAATGAAATATGAAAAAATGTTTTACTACAAAAGTATACTGTTCAACAAAGAGTAATTTCCGTTATTCTATTTTTGATTGACCTGTTAGGCCACTAAATAGTTTACACTAAATAGTAGGCAAAAAAATTGCACACCCTGATTTTTTTTAGATTTATCACAGATGGATGTTATTGAAATGAACCTTTTTCTTTTGTAAATATAACAGGAAGGTATATGACATGAAAAAAGTTGTTTCAATCAATATCATTCACATAAATAATATGCCAGACAATGATATTTTGGACTACAAAGAAACTATTTGCATATAGACTGCTTCAATGTAAATACAGGCACTGTGAGGATTAGTGTGACCTATTGTGCTTACTAATTGTGTCAATCCTTTCAGTTTACAGCCAGATTTCAGTTCAGCAAATGATTTTAATTTGGAAGCGAAAAGAAATTCCTCGCGGAGTGAAGGAGGAAATATTGACATTGTACCATGCGGGAAAGAGTTATAGCGAAAGTGGAAGACAACTTAATTTATAATTTTAAACAGTGCGGTATATTAAAAAAAATGACGAGAACGATTGAAAACAAAGCCTGATTAGGTCATCCTCGAGTCCTCGTTGTGAGTATCCGAAAATTATCAAAGATGCTTTAAAAAACCTGCACAGAGTGCCCAACAGCTTACTAATGACTATGAGACATGCTCAGAGAAGAAGGTCACATTTCTGAAAATAAGGAATGTCCCCCATGATAAAAATGTTCGAGGTAGGGTATCTTTAAAAAAGTCCTTCCTCAATGAAATTAATTGATGAAAAAGACTAAAGTTTGCACGAAAATATAAAGACAAACCTCTAGAATGTTGGAAGAAAGTCTTAAGCCAGCCAAAGCTAATATTTTAATATTATGGCGACGAAAGAATACTAGGCATAATACAGAGAACATACGTACATGGCTTACAATGATGTAGAAAATCTTTACGTTATAAACGGTAACATAACAGCCTGGTCCTATGTGGAAGTGTTGCAAGGTAACCTGCGAGACTGTGTTGTAAAATTACAGCTGAAAAACGACCCTAAATATGCATCTAACATAACCAACGAGTAGCTTCTTTATAATGCACCTAGAAGTTGCTCATACCACCCCAGTCATCAGAACTTAATCCGATAGAAAATGTATTGCACATTCTGGACCGAAAAATTCGTAGAGTCACAATTAAAAGCAAGAAGCTTCTAAAAGAAATAATTTTTGACGCATGGAACAGTTTACTCAAAGATATTATAAAAAATAGAGGAAACAATGCCTAGATATTTGGAAGCTGTCATTCGTGCTAATGGGATGAACACAAAATATTAAATATGTACATTAAGTGCCAATGGAAATTGATTTTTATGAAAATTTTTACTGGTACTTGGCGGTCTGCTATTTTTTTGCAGTATTAAACATTATTGTCAAAGATATTATTTATTTAATTAATATTTTCAAATAAATTGCTTTTCCTGTATTATGTCATTTCGTGTTATACTCGTATTTATAAATATATTTTTTTAATTTTGCCTTAACCCCTAAAAATTAGGGTGCATTTTTTTGCCTACTGTAAAAAAATCATTAATATTATTAATATTTGGCTCGGAATCTTTGCCAGCAACATTCCAAATCACCCCGATTAGATATTTACAGTAGTTATTTTTTTTTGAGTTAACGAATTTATAACCACACTCCGAAGGTGGTAAAGGAAATAAAATTAAACGCTATTGTCTTATCATCCAGGAAATATATAAGTGTCTTTTACAGTCAGAACTGTATCCGACTTTGAATTGAAATTGAAATTTAAATTAAGTTTTTCTTGTAATTTTCACTATTTTTTTCTGTAATAGTGGTTGACATGGAGTCCAAAATCCAATCCAGTATGTTCATATTAAAAATATCTTAAACGTACATTGATGTTAAAATGGCTGCAGGTACTAACAATAGATAAGTAGATAACAAATAAGATTTCGCTCGCAAAGCTTTATCGTGATTTTTAAAAGGAGGAGATTTTGATACTCAACGAAAAAAAAATTCAATAATAGTTTTGTGTCAAAGGATACTATCCTATCGCCAATTCTATTCAACGTTTATGGTGAATATATCAAGCGTATAGGTCTCGAGGAATGGACGGGTGGTCAGTATTATCGGCAACTCTTAAGTTAGTTATTTTAATTCAAGATATGCCGATGACATACACTTCTTGCGAGATCGGGCGAGGAACTAAACTTAATTATCAAAAAAATAGAGAATGAAAGCCGTCTTTACTGATTATAAATAAACGAGAAGAAAACGAAAATAATGATTATCGACCATCAAAATAAAAACATACCCAACACACAGTAAAAATGTTTGTGTCAATTTTAACACAACTCGCATGTAAAAAAACGATTAACACAAATTTTGGCGTAATTTTAACATAAATGCTTTGTGTCAAACACGTAACACAAATTAATGTTAAAAGTAACACAAATATGTGTTAAAATATTCTACGACCAAGCATAAACATTTTGACACATTTAAATGTTAAAAAAAAACCCACCTTTAGACTAAAATGATGTATAACCTCAGTTTATTGCTTTATATTGATATATTCTTTAAATACTTGTTTTGTTTCGATTATTATTGATATTTTAATAGAATCTATAATAATTGATAATATTTATACCATGCCACGATGAACATATAAACACATATTATATGCAATGAAGATAGCATCGTTCTTCCCGAGGAAAACCAATAAGTGGAATCGAGTCTTCAGCAGATGACTAGTGCAAAATTATACACTTTCAAAATACAAAAATAACACTTTCTTATGTTAAAAAATAAAGCGGACAAACATCATATTGTGCTGATCACACAATACACAAAAGTGTTAAATGTTTAACACAGACTTTTTTTGACGCAATGACGGGAAATTTTTTACTGTGCATCAGTCGAATATGGCAACTTTAGATAGTAATGCAATTCGTCTACCTTGGGGCTTTAATAGGGAGCGAAGGTGGTAACACTCATGAGATCAGAAGAAGATGCGAAATGGCAAGAAATACAATGCGAAATTTGCTGAAGATTTTGAGGGATAGGGATGGACACGGAGCACAAAGAAACACGTAGTAAACCTTAGTTTTTCTAATATTGATATCACACTGAAACATGGATTTGTGTATTGATTATTTTGAATTTTGGTACTGGAGACGGGCCCTTCGCATTCCAAATGAACAAAAGCATCCGCTATTCAAGAAATTATTGAAGTCACAAGTCTATTCCAAATTATTCATGAACGAATACTAAGATTCTTCGGCCACATTGAACGCAGAGATGGCAAACCCTAAAAAGACTAGTGATACTGAGGCGGATGGAGGGTTCTAGAGTACGCGGTAGGCCTCCAAAAGATGGGAGACCAAATTAAAGGCCTAACTGCACGCAAACGGAATTAATTTGCATGGTTGGTCACAACTCTTCTGTATAGAAGAATACGAAAAAGAAAAGAAGAGTATGTCATTCAATGAATTTGCTTTAATTGATTTCATTGACAAAACGAAATAACCACTTACTAAGATTTTTGTCAACCAAATGTTGACGAAGATGACTGACACATGCGAACAACTTATAAAATATGCAAAATATAATATATGCAAAACAACTTAACTTTTTAAATATGCGCCCTATCATCGTTGGAGCACGATCAGTAGCGACAAAAAAAAAATTTTTTAGAGATCTTTTTTCTGTAAGAACACTCCTCAAATGTGTCAAATATCGATTTTCTTTTGCTGTTAATTTGAAGCTTTTAGGCAAATAATAATATGAATTAAGCCTATAGTAAGATTACTGTTCTTGGCAAATGTTTTTCATCAAATTCTGAAGAACGCTCAATACTCACATCATCAAACTTTAGAAAAAATACACTGATTTTCCTACCTTTACATGTTAGATTTGCCAACAATGCGTGACACATCCATCTAAGACCTGTCAACAGATATGTATGGTTTATTGGTTACATCCGGCAATTTGTTTATTTGAAAAATAAAGTACTTAATCACTACAACTCCTATACTAGATGACAAATCAGACAAAAACTAATAGTTTTTGAAAATGTGCATATCTCGTCTGTCGTTATTTTTTCACCGCTCCTTTTTTATTCAACCCTTCTCTCCTTCCTCCGAAAGCTGCTATCGCCCACGTTGAATCGTTCCAACACCCACCAGAGAACGGTGTCGCCCACTCTGAGAAGCACTGCTTTAAAATTTCGAACAAGAGAATTATTCGTAACATAAAATGAAAATCAGAATAATGGTGATTTTTTTTAACGTAATTTTAATAATAAGTATATAGATTCAATATGCGATTTTCTTAATAAAATTTTTGAAATTGTTTATCATTATATAGCTGGTAATCGGGATGATTAAATGTTGGATTGTTAATTAAACTGCGAGATATACGAGGGTAGTCTGAAAAGTTTTCATCCTCGACATGAAGATGGCATAACTTGTCAAAAATATTCTGGTATTATGATTACGTATGCGTTGAAAGATAACCTTGAATATTTCAGCCATATTAGACGCTCGGTTGTTGTTTAAAAGTCATTTATGACAGTGAAAGTTAGTGTTTCTGTAAAGATGGCAGAAATTAAATATCGTGCCGTCATTAAATTCGTGCATTTGAAAGGCACTAGCATCCATCTCGGCTTTTATCAGCGTCAAATTTAATGACGGCTTGATATTCAATTTTTTTTCCATCTCTACAGAAACATTAACATCGACTGGCATAAATGTCTATTAAACAACAACCGAGCGTCTAATATATCTGACATTTTCAAGGTTATCTTTCAGCGCAGCGCCAAGTATATAAATATGAAACCGAAATTGATGTATAGAAAATACACGTTTTTTGTATGAAAATGATAAAAAATATCTTATTCGAAGTATCGCTAATCGCTACCTACACATTTTGCCCACCTATCTGACAATTTCGGGATGTCGCTCCAAAAAAACTGTTGCTCTTTTGAGGCAAACCAGTCATCGGGTAATTTTTCGTAAAAAGTGAACCGCTGCTCAGCAAGTGCGTGTTCCATCGATACAAATAAGTAGTAATTGGACGGAACCAAGTCTGGTGAGTAAGCCACATGCGAAAGTATTTCCCAACTAAACGCATCAATCGTTTCCTTGACCAGTTTTGCTGTATGTGATGGTGCATTATCATGAAGCAAAATCACTTTGTGTTGTCTTTTTTGATATTCTGGTCGTATTTCACACAAAACTTGATTCAAATAGATCATTTGTTGTCTGTAGCGTTCAATATTAACAGTTTCGCCAGGTTTTAGCAGCATATAATATATCACACCCTTCTGATCCCACCAAACACAGAGCATTTTCTTCCGACTATAGTGATTTGGCCTTGCAGTTGATGTCGATGGTTCGCCTGGAGTTACCCATGATCTTTTACGCTTAGGATTCTCAAAATATATCCATTTTTCATCGTCAGTCACAATTCGATGGAAAAATTAATTTCTTTTCGACCTGGCGAGCAGCATTTCGCAAGTGGTTTTTCGGTTTTTCTGCTGTCTTTAGTTTATCATTCAGTCATTCAGTGTTGAACCCATTTTCCCATCTTTTGGATTTTTGTCATGGCTTTCAAACGTATAGGGACACCTTCTCGTATCATATTTAATTGACCCGCGAGTTTTTGTTGCGTTTGAGCATCATCCACATCCAACAATGCTTACAATTCGCTGTCTTCAAACGTTTTCGGTAGTCTTTCACGTTCTTCGTTTCTCACGTCAAAATAGCTACTTTTAAATTTTTTAAACCATTCAAAGCACTGTAATAATTTTTTAAACCATTCAAAGCACCATAAGCTTTGACAAGCATTGGATGCGATTCTGCAGCAGTTTTCTTCAAATGGTAACAGAAAATTAATGCTGTCCGCAAATCGTAGTTTCCAGGCACATAATTCGACATGTTCAACGCTATTACAAACTATGCTGTTGTATGAAACTTGTATTGTTGTGAGTTGAAAATCTTTGTCAGACGTTAACAAGGAATGGCACTAATGACGCGGTTTAACGGTAACTACATTGACAGCTAGGGCCATCTATGGGCAAATACCGGTTTCATATTTACAGATTTGGTATATTACCAAAATATTTTTAACCACCATCCATCTTCATGTTGAGGCTGGAAACTTTTCAGACTACCATCTTACTATGATGAAAAACTAAGGTGACTTTAAATTTTAAGGTTTGCACTCTTCGATACACCCAATTATTTTGTATAGCTTATTTTTTTTGATTGTTAAACATTTTTTTCGGCGATTTTTTAATATGAATAAATTTAACGAGCAAAGAATTAGCATTAAATTTTGCCTAAAAAATGTAATTTTTTATCCTGGTGCATTCAAGAAACTGTTATTGCGATGAAGCTATCTAAAAAAAATGTTTACAAGTGGCACAAGGACTTTGGTGGAGGTACAGAAACAATTAAAAATGAGCCTCATTCATGAAGACCTTCCACATGAATCAATTAAGAAAACATTGCCAAAATCAAGAATTTTGAAGCTGGATATAGATAGCTATACGATAAATTAAATTATTCATACAAAATTACTTAACATGTTTTTCCCGTGCTCCACGAACGTTCTTTCCAATATTCAACTCGAACCATACTGATGACAGTTTAAGACCAGAAACCGGTCTCGGGTGACGCTTGTTGACGTTTGAAGGCGACTGAAGGATTGGGCAGATTTTAAGTGAGATTAAGTTCTTGCTAGTAAGTGAAAAAGCTTTCTCTCAAACTTATACTGCTTTGGTATTGTAAAATATTTTTTAGCAACAAATAACCTATAAATTATTTCTGCAATTGTTTAAAGGCATCTAAGTTTATAAATATTCTGATCATTTACAGTAATTTTTACAGACAATTTCTGTTCAATAATTTTATAAAAGTTATTATTATTCGTCATAATGTTTTATGTTTTTTTAATTTCAGATTATATAGCACGATATGGAAGAATGAGTGAGGATCAAGCTAGAATTAAATTTTGGCAAATTTTATCAGCTGTAGAATACTGCCATAATCGTAATATTGTACATCGAGATTTGAAGGTAATGATATCACTATAATTTAGCTACATTCTATTATATAAATAAAAATGTTAAACTGAACGAAATGAAATACAAATTATATCAATTGTCTAACACCTTTGTACATTGTAGTTCATTTTAGAATTACTCTTATATTATTGTTTAAATCGGAAGTCATATTTTATTCCATTATTAAATATTTATACCAGCCATTTTTAGGCCTATAGCTTTCGACGGGTTTTCATATGGACCGTCACCCATCCAAATAGTGACTGCGCCCAATATCGCTTAATTTCAGTTATCGAACGGGAATTGATATTAGACGCGGTCCGATCACATGGAAAGGTCCGGCCACCAAAGAGATCACGGGACATCACTAGAGCGGAAAATTGCTCGATTAGAGAATGCAGTTCGACCAACATTCATGGAAATTCTGGCCCTATTGGCAGTGCCCTATCTTGTTAAAACTACGCACTCGTCCTGCCGATTCCTCGTCTCCAAAATTCTGGTTTGAAGTTTTCAAACATGATTAACATAGCGAGCTGATATAACGACTACAGTGGCCCCATCTTAGAAAAAAAAGGCTTGAAAGTTCCTCACTTTCTAATACCACACCCCACCGTTCCACCGAGTCCCAAAATTGACAGTTTTCAAAAATCGACTACATTCGACTCTTGAACAATCATAAATGTATACGGATATAAACCAAATCCTTATGCAATATACAAAATACAGTACTCTTATTTATCCCCAGTTCATAAACATACCATCTAACAAAGCGAGTGGGCTTCGCAGAATCGCTTCCCTCATCCTATCCACATTTCGCGGTGTGTACACCAATTGAAATCGTTCATTAATGAACCCTTCGTTCACAACTACCCATCTGAGAATGGTGCTGCGGTGAGTCATTTCATTTTAATCACAGACACTTTACCGCTTCTCCTTCTGCCAGTCGAATGCTATCGATTCCAAAAATGTCCCTTTTCCGTAGACTATATGTGTATATGCCGAGTACTGTTACACTAGACTTCATTTAAAAATGTATTATATATCAACAGACATTAAAAACTCATGAACAAAATTTATTGTTGAGACAAAAGTTTGAAAGATACTTTCAACTCGTAAAATATTCGCAAATATTGATTTTCAAATCAAGACATAGCATCAAAAAATGCCAAAGTGTGATGATAATTTTTATAGAGAAGAATGCAAACTGAATATTCCAGCAAAATTTCGATTCTACATATTTTACGAAACTTTCTCACTTTTTTTGGGCAATGATGTCTTGATTACATTCCGTGGGCGTTATAGTGGTATTTTTGTCCAGAATTAAATCCCCTAGATTATATTACTTGAGAACAGATGAAAATGTTAAGACTACAAAATGTAAGCGAATAACAAAATTTACCGAAAGTAATAGCAAAAATGCAAAAATAACCTGGGGGATAGAGAGAGAACAAGAGTGACCATTTTATTAAGATCCAATCATCTCGCTTTTTTACGAAAACGTAAACCTCAGTAAAACTTAAACTTATTTCAGACCAATAGCTCGTACCTTTTCAAATTGGTATAATTACCGGAAATAAAGTCGTGCAGAAACTCGTGACATTCTATACATTTTCAATATGATTCATTGGCAATAATCAGCTTGCACGTGTTCACTAAAGTAACAATGCGACACCAATGAGGGCTTGTATCAAAATTAGGGAGATAATACGTTAGATGTTATATATTCGATGTAGCAGTCAGTTTATATCTTGATGTTGATCAGTTTATATGTTGAATGATAAAAAAAAATGTGGGGTTCAAGAACGAAATGTATCCAGTCATACGAAAAATTATCTTATATAGCTTCAACAATAATTTTAGAGTGATTAAAACCCTACTTAAACCGAGGAAACCGGGAGGAAAATCCTCATTTTGATTGAAGAGTTAGTTTACCCATTGCAATCAGATCAAAATGCTAAAATGTGCGAATGATAGTCAATATGTTTTGTTGTCCACATGACTTACATATCCCGTTTCTTAGAGCCATTCGTTCAAGTGACGTTTAAATGATTTAACACTCACTTTCTTTATCTTCGAATACTTTGGCAGTAGCAGAAAAAAAGCAGATTCAGCAGAAAACCCAATTTGTCGATGTACGTCTAATGGACCCATTACTTTTAGTGAGGTTTTTTGGGTAATGATGTCTTAGTTACATTCCGTTGACGTTATAGTGGTATTTTTGTCCAGAATTAAATCCCCTAGATTAGATTACTTGGAAACAGATGAAAATGTTAAGACTACAAAATGTGAGCGAATAACAAAATTTTCCGATAGTGATAGCAAAAATAACCTGGGAGATAGAGAGAACAAGCCAATATCGTGAGACTGCCAATATCGCCAAGAGGTGCCAATATCGTGTTAATGAAGCGTAGAAAAACTGGCAGCGTATGGGAATGAAGAACATAGAATAGAATGAAGAAAATACAATATGGTGAACTTTAAATTTATTACATAAAAAAAAGTATAGCCAACTTCCTGTAACTTTATTTATGATATACGAGGGGTATTTTTTAAATAAGGTTCGTTTGAGAATGAGAGTGAGAATGATGAGAAGACGCGCGAATGAGAGTGAGAAGAGACGCAAGTGCACTGCGGCGATTGTGCGTCTGCTTCCAGCATGTTTTGCGCGCGTTTAGGCTTTATTTGCAGCCGTATCGTCTGTCTATGTACTAAGCTGTAGAAGTTTATAATGTTTAAGAAAATTGAGTCGTCCGCCGACTTGAAATACGATCTTTAATTCGATTCTTGAGTGCAAAAACTTGGCAGCAGCGGAAATTCACCGTCAGATTTGTGAGGTTTACGGTGCCTTTTTGTGTGGTATAATACTGTGAGTGACAGTAAAGTTCGAAAGTGGGTGAGAATGTTCAAGGACGGGCGGGTTAATTTGCATGATGAGCCACCTCTTGGCCGATCTTCTCCGATTTCTGAAAATTTGGTTCGTGATGTGGACAACAAAATTCGAGAGAACCGACGATTAACGATTTTTCACAGGTTTCAAGATCAGTTTTGTAGACCATTGTTTCGGAGAACCTAAATAAACGGCGTGGCCTGATGTCTCGCGATATGATGTTGCTTCATGACAATGCAAGAGTATGTTTCTACACAAACACTAGGTCTAATCAGGTCTTTTGGATGGGAAGAACTGGATCATCCACCTTGCACCCAGTGATTTTCACTTGTTTCGGTACTTAAAGGAGTTCCTTGGTGGTCAACGGTTCAACAACGACGAAGAAGTTAAAACTACAGTCTTAGATTGGGCTTCTTCACAGGCGGCAAAAAAAAATATTTTAATGATATTTATAGTATTCTTCTTCTTACGAAAAAACGGACCTTATTTTAAAAATATACCTCGTAATTGGCAGAATTCAACACATTGAGAAGAATCGTGAAAAAAAAATCTGCGAAAACTATATCAAACTATTGAATTTGAATTGAATGCTGTTTGATTTTATAATGTACCCGTTATTTAAATTTTCATTAAATCTATTTTATTTAATTTTACTCGCTACTTTACTCAATTCAAACCACAACGTTTGAACCTCATATTAGTATGGCGTTATCGCATTAAACATTTTTGTAATAGTTGCTTAATAAACTAGCACTTAGGACACTGCAAAAGTTTCTGCAAACAACAAGAGAAAACATAGGTTAATGGTTACAAATGCCTTTAATATTGTGCAAAATATTTTCCTTTTGCATCAATATACTATTGAATTCGGTTGGCAAATACATTCGGCAAATATGAGCATATGTCTATAATATTTGTCAAGTATGATTCGTTGGATGGCCGTATCAAACGTGTGCAAGTAGTTGCCTATTTATGTCAATCGATTAAGAGCCGATTCTACAATGCAAGAATATACCAGGTATAAGCTATACTCGGAATAAACTCCCGTTACTCCCGTTCTACAGAACGGGCGGGCTACGGGCGTTTAAAATTTTATTCCAAGTATGGCTTATACCTGATATATTCTTGCATTGTGAACCGGCCCTAAAACAAACAACCGCTTTTCTTGTAAAGTTAGACAAATTACATTAGACTGATAGTATTAAAAGTTGGAACGTCGTTGGTCTAAATGTATTGAATTGTAAGGTAAAGTACATTGAAAAATTCGGCACAATTCGGCTCACAAGGTGATAAATCAAAAAATAAACTGTTTGAACAGCTTAGTTAGAGTTGACATTATGATTAAAGATGGCGCGGCGATATCGATTCTTATTTTAAATGCGCGGATAATTTCCGACACTCCTTCAATCTGAAACAATCTTCAAGAGAAAACAATTTTAGTCAAGAAAATGTAATAAAGGTTGGAAAATATCTGTTCAATTTCCTCTAGAGCATTTAAACTCAGTTGTTTTCATTTAAAAAATTAATTTATTAGTTTTCAAAGTGAGAAGTTGGTTTTATCTTATTAGTGATGCAAAATGTGGTAAATATTCTGGTTATTTGGGACGAATTTCTTCTGCGTGATACCTGAAATGAGATTTATTTGCAATGGGGTCTAATGATTTTTATTCTAAACTTTAGCCTTTCTTCGATGGATCGAACTGACAGCACTACGCTTTATTACATGTAACAAAATTTCGAAATATTTTGGATTGTCTTAATCAATTTTGAAGATATACTGGGCGTAATTAAAATGTAAAGTCGCCTGGGTGAAGGTTTTGGACCCTGATAACAATATGCTAGTTATATTCGTGTTTCATTTCAATCTGTTGAATTATGCCAATTATATCATCAATAAAATTATATAAAGTTGGGTATTTTTTTAAGGAAATAAGTGCATATCTGGTACCTAGAGCAGGCCTGGGTGGATTACGGACGGTTTCACACAGTCTAACTGTTGCGGACGTTCACCACAGGATGGCGTGAACTACAATGTATGGTCGTTCCTTTGGTCATTTCTTCAATTATTTTCCGAAGGATCAGCTCAAACCCGACAGCTAAAGAAATAGGCAATATTTGCGTGGAGCACGGATGAATTTTCCTTGGTTTTGAATATTTTTAAGTAAATAAATCTAAACAGTGTTTATACTGATACGCTGCCAGTGTTTCTACTTACTACAACAGGATTGTGCAATCTTAAAAGGAATGAGTCCAGTAGTTTTCTAATGAAGCTGCTTTTTCTCGGGATTTACTGAGCTATCTGCCATATGAGGTTATATTATTCGGAGATGAAGAAAATGAGTTTTGAATCATTGTGATTTCATCATTATCACCATGGCTTGGTCGAATGCCTTTAAGAAAACCAGATATGAGAGTTATATGGATAAAAAACTTGCTTGATTATCATTTGCATATTCCAGCATCTTGATCTAATTGTAATGGGTAAAAACTCCTGGTTTCCTCGGTACCAAGCAGAGTTTTAACCGCTCTATAAATATTGTTGAAGCTATATAAGATAATTTCTAATATGCCCTGATACATTTCGTTCTTGAACTCCATTTTTATGTTTTTATTTTTTGATGATGAAAACTGATCGATATCAAGATAGAAAGTGATGTCTACATCTAATATATAACATCTAACGCATTATCTCCCTCATATTAATAGAAGCCCTTATTGGTGTGGCATTGTAACCTTTAGCAATTTAGGCAGCACATGTGCAAGCTGATTGTTACATTGATGACCAGTTTTATACAGGGTATCTATTATGTACGGAAACGGTCAAATACCTCGAGAACGATTTGAGCTTTCTTAATGATATTTTGTGCAGAAACATCAGGAAATGCCTTTTTTGGTATATTTTCATTTTTGTTTTCTTGTCGCATACTTGAAATCCAACGCTAACTTGATTTTTTTTAATGACAACAGTACATTAATTTAGCAATGTTGAAAAGAGCATTTTTCTGAATTCAACGAAGTAAATATTGTATGAAACAATGAGTGACAGATGAAGTATTTGATTACATTGACAACTTGTTAACGTCAATTTATGAATTTAATTTTTTTTTTTCTGATCTTTAAAAGGTTTTTCAATTTTATATGGAATTAATATGTATTTAACTGAAAGAGAAATAATTGAAATACTAACAATTGTTGGATACAGTGACAGAAAACGCACTTATGTTGAAGTTTGTCGAGTATTTAATGAAGTACATCTGAATAAAAACATCACTAAGTCGATAGTTTCAAAACCGGTGAAAAGATCCGAACAAACCAAAAAAAATTGGAAACTTTACCATTACCTACTACATCAAAACATTTAACGAATTATCGTTATTAGTTTTTGTTTTTTGTCTTCCTATTTTTGGACGACTTTTAATGCTGCCTGTATCATTGAATCTTTTCACCATTTTTGAAACTATTGGCATAGTGATGTTTTGTCACTAAATACTTGTGTAATTAAATACTTCATTTGTCATCCATTATTTATCTCATAGCCTACTTAATGACAAATATTTACCCTAAAACGGACCGAAACATCTTTTAGCCATTTTTAAATCTATTTTGAAAAAACATGCAATATTTACCTCGTTGAATTAAAAAAAAAAATGTTTCCAATGATGCCAAATTCCCAAGTATTGTCGTACCCAAAAATTTCCTCACGTTTGTGTACAAAATTTCATTAAGAAATCTCAAAACGTTCTCGAGATATTTGACCATTTCTAATGCTACATAATAGTGACCCTGTATATAATAGGGAACACACCTAAATGCATCATATTGAAAATATATACAGAGCCTTCATTTAATCATGTAACCCACGTGACTAGTGATTAATTTAATTAATTAAATCTAGTGATTTTTTAGGAACTTTAATTTTTTTATGTTAAATTATTATTATTTTAGATTGTATCATTTGTCACCAAAAATATTATTAAAATTTCCCTTAGATCCATCATAATAAAACAACGTGTAAGATTTTTATTAGTTTCTAGGCTTCCTGGGCAATAAAACATATTTTAAAAACACTTATTTTCAACAAAAACACAATATTTTCAACAAAAATCTACAACATGCGTCTCTGTTCTTCTTCTTCTCTAATGAAGTTATTTAACATTTATTTTTTTACTTTAGGTTCAAAATAATGTAACACTGGTCAAATGTTATGTTTATTTTCGTTATTATTAGTGCTAAACTCTGTATATAATTCAAAGAAAAAGATTATTTACGACAGCTAAAATAAACCAATAAATGTATGTCGTAGTTTAAGATAATTAGTGATTTCGTGTTAATCATTACTAACATGTCGTACTGGTTATCCAAATTTATAGGTCACGTGGATTTCGGGACTAAATAAGTAGAATGCCATAATTCGTGTACTACTTCATTTCAGGCAATTGCGATTAATGTCATAAATGGAAAAATCATATATGTTTTATAACAGAACTTTAATTTTAATTTTTTTTTTCCTTATGATTAAAAAGTTATAGCAAATTGAAGATACATTTTTAAACCTAGTACCGATGACGCACCGACAGTTCCCGAAAAAACCTGAGTGTGCGTCACACGCACACCACAATATTTATTTCCCGTCAACATTACAAACAGTGTATTAATAAATTTATTAAAAACGTCAAATCTAATTAGTTATCATGCCTGTTTCGTACCATTTTGTAGGAATACTATAAAAACAACTCTTGAAAAAATGTTTTTAAATGTATATATATATATATATATATATATATATATATATATATATATATATATATATATATATATATATAGAATATATATATATATATATATATATATATATATATATATATATATAGAATATATATATATATATATATATATATATATATATATATATATATATATATATATATATATATATATATATATAGAATATATCAAAACAGAAGTAACATTTACATTTATTAGTACAATAATTACTGAAAAAATAGTATTGTAAAAAAGTTAACACTCTGTATTATTAGTTATATTTTATAGGTTCTTTATATGAGTAAAGTAACATGTTTTGTATGTATCAAACGAAAACTAAAAAATAATCTGAATTTTTAAAGCCCAGTATCTCAGAAAAAACTAAACTTTTTAGAACACACGTTAAAAACTTAAGTTCTAATAAAAGATAATCACTACCTTGATAACATTATAATTATATTATTTTACCTAATATCAAATTGACTACGCCTATGCATACCAGGCGATTTATTGGCTTCATAACCTTAAAAATTCATTCAAACAAAATTCGTTTTTATTTCAAAATAATTGATAAATTTAGTATTAAAAGCACTTACCTATGTAATGTTACTTCTGAATTTTTATTTTTTCATGTCAGGGAACAACCACAAGACGCACAATTAACCAAATTTTGTGTGTGTAACTTACTTCCGATATTATTGTTTTTTATTGTCAATATAGTTAGTATTAATATGTATTTACAGTAGAACACACAAAAAGAGTATTCCAGTATACTTATTCGGTACTTTCTATTGATTTAAGCAAACAATTTGCTCAAATCTACTATTAAAGTTCTAAGTTATTGACACCAACTACCAAAATTCCAAAACAATGAGTCATCTGTGGTGTTTCAATATGGCCGTTTCCGCCCCATTTATATGTGCATAAAGATAGGCAAGGCTCGTTCCTGTTAGTTTTATATTCAAAAGTTTAAATAAACCAATAGTCACGTGAGTTACAAGATTAAATGAAGGCTCTGTAGTATATTATCAAAATTATTTCATATTCGATATACTTATAGGTCCATAAACTCCATTATAATTGCGATATAGGCAGTATTATTTCCTTTATTAAACTTTATATCTGATTCCGTGCATTTAATAATAAATCTGATTATTTGATGCGAATTTAAAATCACTGCCCGCATTCAATTTTACATCTGCTTTTCTATATACAAAAGGGTTATCTGGGTATAGTTTAAATTAAATTTTAAATAGATATATGAAAAATACAACATTCCTAACTAAACCTAAATCTGACTTTTTATATAAGCCTTGAAAACCCATCGTGTCAAAAAGAAAATGTCTATCACCTCGTTTATAGCGCGCTGGTCGACCTGAAGCTTCAAAAACTATAAAAATAAACCGATATTGTACAGTCAGAAACCGTCCTAACTCCAATAGCCTGGATACTTTAGCCCAAATGGGATTATTGGAGCCATCAAAATTTATTTTATTTTGTGTTAGTCCCATCCATATGAATAATTTACTTTTTTCTCTTCGTAGGCTGAAAATCTATTATTAGATTCCAATAATAATATAAAAATAGCGGATTTTGGTTTTTCGAATTATTACACGACCGGAGGACAATTATCTACATGGTGTGGGTCACCTCCTTATGCTGCTCCCGAAGTCTTTGAAGGGAAAAAATACGTCGGTCCGGAAATTGATATTTGGGTAAGTGTAAATATGATTTTAAAGGTTAAACCCCAAAGAATTACTGTACTTGTACTTCTTAATAATATCAAGATATTTTAGCCTATAGCTTCTTTCAGTTATATACCTTCATCATTTGTGAAAAATAAAGTCATGAGCGACAGAAAATCGTTGCACTAAATATTACTAGTATAACACAACAAAACAACACTAATATTACTAGCATTGTGCAAATATTAAACCGCTTGAGAAATTTGCATATCACGAGTTCGTGTTGATTTTTTTTTCAAATTTATAATTAGCATTCAACAATAAGCTTCTAGGAAACCGAAGTTTTGCTTTTAAAAGAATGAAGTGAAGAAATATCTTTAGAAATACATTTATTTCTCAAGATAATTTTCCTTTGTGCGAATTCAACATTACAGTAAGTAGTGGACAGTTTGAAGTCAGAAGTATTTCACTTTGAGCCTTGTAACGAACCCCTTTAATTAACATTTTAAGTTTTTGAAAAAGAAAATAGTCACGTAAATCAAATCGGTCAAATGAGGAATCAAATGAAAGATGGAATGGATAGAAATAGTTGAGTTTCTCCAAAGTTCAATAGACAATTTAGATGTTAGAAAAACAAATTTCTCAATAGTCAGACCACTAATATCACCCCATTTGACTATTTCTGACTGTTCTAGTGCTAGAAATGTGGTATGTGTCAATAAATCGAACAATCGATAAAAATAAAAAGGACAACTGAGCAATTAAAGGTTAATATTCAGGAATCCATTCAAGAGATATCGCCTGAAACATATGAGCAAGTTATGAAAAATTATCAACATTACAAAGTTTAGTAATTACATTTTAAGTTAGTAAATATATATAGTACTATAGGGTGATTTTTTTAGTGCGTCCGGACTTCAAATTCAAATAAAACAGCCACCAAATTAGTTACCTTAAAATTATTTATTTTATCTGAAATAAACATTCAATGGCTTTAATGTTTGAAAACAATTTCGGACAAATATCCACCGGGGCTACTTCTGACAAAGCGCATTCTGTCAATCCAATTTTCGACCACTTTTCCAAGCAATTAGGGGCTTATGTCCGCAATTATCCGAGTTATGTTGACTTCCAAGACGTCAATAGTTGGTTTGTCGGCATAAACCAAAAATTTAACATAATCGCAAAGAAAATAATCTAAAGACGTTAAATCATATGACCTTGGTGCTGCCGTAATCAGGAGCAACTGATTCGGGTTAGACACTCTGGAGAAAAAAAGGCAATACTGGCAAGAGAAGAATAGAGATATTTTTGCTTTAGAGCTACACTTAGCGACAGACAGCAGAGAGTACTGCTCTGAAACCTATCACCGAGTTAGGCTGAGAGATTTTATCGTACTTAGCGTATTAGCCCTTTCAAATTTTCATCTCTTCCGATCCCTGCTCATCATCTAGTTGATAGCCGCTTCATTTTTCTTGATGATGTCGAAGAAAAATGCCTCAATGTCACATTAGACCACAAAGACCATTATCACATTAGACCACAAAACTTTTTTCGATCTCAGATTCGACATTTGCGTGAAAAATGGCGAAAATGTATAAAATGTGAGGAAGATTACTTCGACGATTAGTTTGTTTTTTCATAATTAAGTATCAAAGGTAGCCAACGCCAGAGAATTATGTATATTTCTTAATAGGCAGCTATTCTTTATAACTTAATTGCTTTACTCCTTATCCAATTATAAGATTACTGATGTGGTTCACTAAAGTAAACATTATTATGGTCAGTAATGTTTACTAATTAGAAATCACCTACGCTGCCGATGGCAGTGTAAAGTATTTATGTGATATTTGCAAGTGATTGCTTTATAATTGTTACTATTTTAAAATTATTGATTACACAATAGAGAATTATACCATTTACATAGTTTCTTTATTCCTAATAAAACTAATGGTGATTTTAAAAAGTAAGTTATAGAATATTTCGACAGTTTGATTATTTTATTTGATCATTTTTTAGGTTGCAATAAGGTAGATTGAAACATTAAAGATCGAATTTGTTTATGTTCTGACATTTTGCTAATGAAAGATAACACATTTGTTTAAGCGTCATGTCTTTCTTTCATTGTTTGTTTCTCCACTTCCTTTTACCCTACTGAGTCTCGAATTTGAGTTAATTTTATAGTTCTTCATCTTGCCATTTCTCCCTTTTTTTCCTATTTGATGTCATTGCCATCATCTCCAAAGTGTTACCTCTTTTTCTTCTCCCGCATCTAATATTTGTTGTATTTTGTCTATTTGTTTTTCTATTTGTTCTAATATTTGTTTTCCTTTGTCTACTTCTCATTTTCTTGCTTCTTTTTGTATTAAAAACTCTTGTTGTGAATTTGTTTTATCAGACCTCCTCAAGGATCTTTCTCCAGCCAGACCGGGCGAACACTCTTCTTCGCCATCCTGTTATTTCTAACGTATTTAGATCGGCTTCTACGTTGTCTAGATATCTCATTTTGTTGGTAGATTCTTGTACAAAGTTAAATCTACTCCATAACCCATTGTCATTCACGGCCCTATATATTTTTCTTAGTAGCTTTCTCCCGAAGCACTCTAAAGTTGCTTCATGCTTTTTTGTAAGCGTCCACGTTTCAGAGCCCTATGTCAACATCGGTCTTATTAGCGGTTTATATAGTTTCGTTTTCATGTTTTTGGAGATGTTTCGGAATTTCTACTTTACCCGATATGTATTTGGTTTTATCGATATTGATTTTTAGGCCCATTCGCTCAGATTATTGCTATAAAAGCTTCAATAGCTCCTTCTTTTATTCTGCTGATCAGGTCTATATCGTCAGCGTAAACCAGCCGCTGGGTGGATTTATTAAATATGCTTCCTGTTGTAGTGATAACTGATAGTCTTTACTATTACTTTCGATTGTTATGTTCGAATGTATTCGATAGATCGCCCATTCGGATTCGCCTGGGAACGTTTTTCGTCGTTAGATGTACTAGATTTACCAAGTGTTTTAATATTTGGAACTCAATCTTTTCTTGATACAGTTTTTCTCGGTGTAAAAAGTCATACGCGGTTTTAAAATCTATGAATATATAATGCGTTTCTATCCTAAATTCCAGGGTTTTCTACAATATTTGTCTGAGTGGGCAAATTTGTTTTGTAGTTGATTTTCCTCCCCCAAAACCCACTTGATAGTGACCGGTAATACGCTCTGTATATGGTCGGATTATTTGATTAAGTATCTAGGAGAATACTTTATATTCTGAGCCTAGGAGGGTTATGCTTCTGTAATTTAAGTACTGAAATATATCACCTTTTGTAGAGATTATTCTTAAACCATTTATTGGAGAGTCTCTTTGTTCCAAATTTCAAGAATAAGATTGTGTATGGCATCTATCAGTCCATCACTGAGCTTCTTCAAGAGTTCCCCTAGCAAGTTATCAGTCCCTGGGGCCTTGTTAGGCACACTTTTTATGGCTTCAACCACCTCATATCTACTGGGTGGTTCTTATTCTACTTCATACATTCTTCGCCATTTTTTTTTTGGATTATTGGTCATTGTTTAATAGCGTGTTAAAATGTTCCACCCGTCTATCCAGCACTATCCACAAGGAGTCCTATTTAGCACCAGGACCACATATGTCTCTTTGAGTATTCTTACATATTATCGTTCTTGGTTTGAAGCTTTTTTGTGTTATATTTACTTTTTTTTTGCAGAATTTTTCTCTGTTCGTGATCTTTATTTAAGTTTTATACAGCATAGAACTGGGATGTTTTTTTTTCCAGGCCAAGAACTTTTTGAACCGACCCTTGTACACACACACACATATTTGAATTTTACATACCATCGGTATTAAATTATATTGATAGTACTCAGTGAACAACACTCAACAATTACACATGTCGTTTAGATTATGGTAACCAGTTGTAACATTAATGAGAATGCTCATTTTGCGTTTCATTTAGGTAGTTAATAAAACACCTTTTCACAGAAATGGCCTAGTTGTAGAACCTGCTTCTCCTTTATATCATGGGGAAATTGAAATTGACCTGACTTTAGAGTACAAAGGTAAGGAGTACTTCGGTATAAAGTATTGCTGTTTTTTTGTGTCTATGGGACAGTAGCGCAACAAAAGAATATTACAGTAAAAAAGATTGGTCTCATAGAACTTTTTTTGAACCTGTTAACCCAAAAAAAGTGCTTCTTCTGCCTCACCATATTAAGCTTGGACTAATTTGAAAAACTACTGAAAAACTTTGTTAAAATAAACATGGACAAAGAGGGTAATGGTCTCAAGTACCTAAAAGAAATATTTCCTCAATTAAGTGGTACAAAACTAAAAGAAGGCATATTTATTGGACCTCAAATAATGAACCTTCCAGGTGATTTCCGTTTTCAAGAAAAATTAAATGAAAAGGAATTGGCAGCTTGGAAGTGTTTTGTAAGTGTTGTGTAAAGATTTCTGGGCAACCAAAAATATGAAAACTATAAAAACCTTATAGATGAACCTATTGAAAGCATTTGAAATACTAGGGTGTTGCATGTCCTTAAAAATACATTTTTACACTCCCATTTGAATTTTTCCGGAAAATTTGGGTGCAGTAAGCTACGAACAAGGAGAGAGGTTCACCAGGGCATCAGGACGATGGAAGCAATATACCAGGGACGCTGGAATATATCTATATTGGGCGCCCACTGCTGGTTTTTAAAAAGAGATGATGCTACAGAACAGAAGATGAAAAAGTGAAAGTTTTTGTCGTTGAATGACATCTCATGTAATATATTTTTTAATCGCTTAATTCTCAGTAATGTATTTGCATAGATTTAACACGTTTTCTATGTTTATATTAAATAAATATTAGATTTTAAAAAGATGTCTCTTTTTTTCCTACCACCGTTCCCCTGTAATAAATAAACTGTACGTATTACCGTAATTGGCTCAGTACCGTAATCATTTTCGGATGTAAGACTACAAAATACTTCATATACACCTATTTGCATCAATGTTACCTCAAAATAGTTTAAATTTGTTGACCTGTGTTATTGAAAAGATACAGCTGGCTGGATACATACGTTTGAAAACATTATCATGAGTGTGGATTTTAACTAAAAAAGTATGAGTTTTGCATCTCTATAAATATATATCTAATGATGCTCTAGTTAAAAGCAAGCTCTCTTCTTTGGCCAAATATTCAAGGAACATCTTTGCATAAATTCCTGTATCCTGTCAAGGCGTCATGATGTTATTTCGTAATTTCGTTTGCTAATATTACTGTTTCTTTTTCCGTTTTTTATTGTCACAAGCTGTACCTAAAATGTTTATAACAGATCTTGAATAACTAAGAACAACGTTAGAATAATTTTAGTACAAATTTGAATGGGGCAAGATGAATATGTTGAGTTTAACCCAACTCTTTTTGATTTTGGGTAATAAGTACAGTTATCCTTTATATTATTTAATGCATGTTTTGAATTAATTTCATATATTCTGTCTTGTTTCAAGGTTTGTGAATATTTATATATTCTACATTCCTATTCAGTTAGTACAGATATATAAACCTTACTCCTTGAAATAATTCAAATTATTTGCATTTTAACTTAGTTTAAAAATTGTAGAGGTAAACGCTCTTAACGAATGACATTGTCGAGCTGATTTAGACTACCAATGTCGCCTTCTATTTTAGTCGATAAGAGGTCGCCGCCTAGACAAATTTTACTTTTTCTCCTGCAACACGGTTCTAAATTTGGCCACTATCTGAAATTCCACAACCCTTTCCTAATGCCAACACAACGTATAGACTCTTTTTAAGAGAAAGACCCGATCACGACGCGAGAAAAACGGAAATGTTTACTTCCGTGTTTAGCTTTCTTTATATTCAACCTTCACTAATATCAGTTATTTATTAAATATTAATCTATTTTTATGAAATATGTTTTCCTCGAATACAATACAAGGTTACACATAATTTTATCCAATATACTACTATGATCAAGAAGTAAGGTGATTATTGTATTAAAAATTCGCACGCTTTACGTATAGACAAAACATTTGTTTTTTAGTTGATATGACTGCCCTTGATATCTGAGAGAAGTTTCATGTCATTTCCTTTATAAATTAGAAATTATAGCGTGCTTTGTAATTGTTAAAAACTTTTGTCAGCAATTTTTAAAAATGGATAAATTTATTAAGTAAATTTCTTCTGCTGATACTTTAAAACATTAAGAAAGTGTTATAGCGATCTTGTACTGAGCAATATCTGTTTAAGTTCGAGGGTTGTTATTTATGTATCCAGAATAATAAATATAAACAAATATTTATCATTGAAAATGGTTTTATTGTTTTTCAAAATATTCTCCGCGATGATCGATACACTTTTGCTTACGTTGAACCAATTTTCATAGCCGTTTTTCCATTCCGATTGAGGTATCGGAAATCGAATTTTCGATCGTCGAAAATCGTTGACCACGCAGTTTATTCTTCACGGACGGGAACAAAATGAAATAATTGGGCGTCAAATCAAGACTGTACACCGGATGACCCATCAATTTGATGTTTTGACCGGTCAAATATTGAATTGTTCGGGGGCCGGTGTGTGAAAACTCGCGTTGCCATGGTGAAGAATAATCCTGCGTCGCTGGTTGTTTTTCTTATTTCTTCAAATACTTCTGACAAACAAATGGTTAAGTACCATTCAGAATTGACTTTCTACGATTCTTTAGTGGCACTGTATCCACATGCCCATTTATTCCAATAAAACAGGCGACCATTTGCTTCCAAGTGATTCTTACGCAAACAACTTTTGTTGGGTGTGGTTTATTTTTAAAACCCCAGTTCTTTTGTCGACTGCTGTCAACTGCTGTTTACTTTAGGTCTCAGACGCATAGGTCCAAGATTCGTCATTTATGTAAATGTTATACAAGACTTTTGCCTCACCACGATTGAATTTTTTGAGCATTTCTTTGCACCAATCAACATGAGCCTTTTTGAGCGATTGTCAAATTATGCAGAATCCAATGCGCATAAATATTTATCACGGCTAAATCTCATGTGAAATCTTGTGTAACTTTATTGTTAATTTTTGTTACTTCTGTTACTATTGTTACTTTGTTGTTAATCTTGTTGTACTAATGCCCAGAGATTCATCAATCTCACGATATGTCACATGACGATCTTGTTTTATCAGCTCACGCATATCGATATTTTCTGACACAACAACCGACTTTGGACGACCTTTTTTAAATTTGTCCGTGAGCGAACAACGGCCACGATTGAATTCACTAAACAAGTGATATACAGTGATTTTAGATTGAGCTTCATCGCGAAAAGTCGAAGTGAGTTGATCGATGAACTGTTGTTGAGATAATCCACGTCGAAAGTCGTAGTAAATCATCGCATGAAAATTCTCACGAGTAATTCCATTTATGACTAAGATGACATTTTGAAATCACTAAAAAACACAAATAGCGTCCGTATGACAAAACGTTCCGAGTATTTATACCGTCATCAATGTGAAACTTTACGATGTATATGTCATATCTATATAAATATGTATATGTCAGATCAGGCGCCTAACAAAACCGTTGTTGGGAGATAATTGCAGATGTTACTAGAATACGGTTTGGATCAATTCAATCAATTTGGAGTAACAACTTAGACTTGTTTCGTGTGTCTGGCCGTCTTGTTCCAAAAACACTGAATTTTTTGAAAAACATCGCCTTGTTGATGTTCAAGAAATACTTTCTTTGAATGATGACATTCTAAATTATGTGACTTTTTCTTGTTCTCTCGATTAAAGGAACCACTTCGTGGACGCCATTTTGATTTCATAGAATTCATTCATGAGTTTACTGGCTGTGTTGAAGTAAATAGACAAGTCGAGTATTAAAACTGTTTCGATCACAAAAAAACGTTGGAATAACTCTATTTATTGCAGTGAAATGGGATTACTTTGAAGGAAACAAAATAAATTTGGATGAATAAATAAATACTTTGTGATTTATTTAACAAGTCATCTTACTTTTGGAGCATAGTAATATGTTTGATGACAGTTACTTTACTATAAATTTGTGAATGTTTCAAAATAATGAAATGTTTCAGTCCTGACAACTTTTTTTTATCAATTTATCCTGTTTACCCAAGTTCTAATAAACCCTTTTTGATGTATATAATATTCCTAACTTCCGCTTAATCAAAATTTTATAAGCCAAATATTATGAATTTAAAAAAAAAATGTAAACATGTTTTAAGCAGAATTTTGAATATAACTGTTTCAGATCATGTTTATAAACTGGCATCATATCAATAATTTACTTACGCACGTTTGTATTTGTCTTTTTCTGGAATAAGCTTAGATTTAAAAGGATTTTAAAAAGCCTAATTTTCTTCATAACTTCAAACCAGCTGACATACTTGTAACTTGTAAGGTCGAGTAGTTATACATATTTATAATAAATTTGACTTTTCGATGTATTTTTTAAATGGACCAATATTCTACAGTTCTTGAACACATTAAGGACACGCCTTGTCAAAGGCGCCTCATCATGATCATCATCATCATCAACAGCCCGTGTATATCCATTGCAGGTTGAAGGTCTCTTCAGCATGTTTCCAACTCTCGCAATCCTGAGCTTTCCTCTGCATTCGGATCCAATATACATAACGATACCATCAGCCCATCGTGTTTTCGGCCTTCTTCTTACGATCAAGCGGTTATCCACTCCAGGATTGCCTTGGTCCATTTGTCATCCTATGGTCTAGCTCTATGGCCTACCCGCCTCCATTTCAATTCATTTACTCTTCCAATAGCTTTCTGTCCCAAGTATGCATCTTTCCATTCCCCTCTGTGCTATCCGAAGTTTTTGAATTGATTGCGATGTGAGTGTCCATGTTTCACTTCCGTATGTCACAACAGACACGACACACTGATCAAAGACTCGATTCAGGCAAAGTGGCAGTTTGTTATTAAACACTATGTTGAGCCTGCCAAATGCTTGTCAGCCACATTTAACACACCGTTCCACCTCTGGGATGATATCCCCCTCCATATATATATATATATATATATATATATATATATATATATATATATATATATATATATATATATATATATATATATATATATATATATATCATCTTCATCATCAGCCCGTGTCGATCCACAGCAGGATGAAGGCCTCTTCAGCACGTTTCCAACTTTCGTGGTCCTGAGCTTTCCTCTGCCATTCTGGTCCAATATCCTTAACGATGTCATCAATCCATCGTGCTTTAGGTCTTCTTCGCGGACGTCATCAAGCGGTATCCACTCCAGGATTGCCTTGGTCCATCTGTCATCCCATCGCCTCGTTATATGACCTGTCCATGAAATGGAGATGGGCAGGCCATATATATATATACTTCTTCAAGGCAGGCTGAGAAAAGAAAAGTCGATATTCCTCACCCTGCCCTACACCCCGCTCTACATTAATTCCAACTTCAAGATCATCTAGGTGAACTAACGCTGTAACTTCATCATATATCGATCCTAATATGTTTACATAGACTTTGTCTACACCTTGGCTAAGCAATGCATCTATTATTGCCTGCTTTGAGATTGAGTCAAATGCTTTTTCAAAGTTGATAAAAACCAAGCAAAAGTGGCATGGTGTATTCGTTATGCTATCTTGGTTCTGCTTCATTCAGTTTTCTTAATATTCTTTTAGAAATTATCTTGGTGAAAACTATAGGAGGCATATTTGACGGTAGTTCTTTAAATCTTCTTGTGATCAATTTTTATGCAAATAATCATTTCTGCATTTTTCCATAAGTTAGGTACTTTTTGTTCTTTGAGTCATTTTGAGTATAATTTTTCCAGTGTTTTCCGACCACCAGTTTTTAGCATTTCAACAGTTACATTGTCCTTTCCTAGAGCTTTGCCCTTTTTCAGCGATTCTATAGACATATCTGACATTTGTTCTTCGATGGACATTGGTGTCTTTGACTGGTTCTATATTTTATATAACATTGAATACAATTTTCTGACAACCTCTAACATTTTCGTACGTGCCCTGTACACTATGCCATCCACACGCATTAAGGCAAAAATGTGTGTCCTTTTATTTCTCAGCTTCTGTTTAACTTTGTTAATTCCTCTGTTTTCCTCTAGCTTTTGTACTATCTGCAAGTTAAACCGACGCGTCTCCTCTCGTATACGTTTTCTTATAGTTTTGCAAAGTTCAACATTCTCGACCCAGCCAAAAGGACTCATAGTAATCCTCATTTGTCTTGTTTTCATTAAAATCACTGGAGATTTTTATCCACCATTTGTCCACCATGGTCATTATTGGTGATTTATTCACACTGATCAGTTATTTCCATCTCCTCCGTGGCTTGTAATACAGCAAAGCGGTTTGACAAAGCAGTCTCAAAATCGCTGTCAATCTCCAACAGTTTGCCAGAATACAGTTTTCTCTTTGACCTTAACATTCTTTCGCGCTCTCTTCGATAGTTTATCCTTCGACAGTTACTTTTGCTCGTAAAATGGTTAAGGACAGTATAATTGCTAAATATTGTTTTATCTTTGGACATATATAATCAATTTCACTTGTGAGTCCATGTAAATTTTCTGCTGATTTTTTCTTACAGAACGTATTCTTGATATAAAGTTCAAGCCGATTTTATTTTAACAGACGTCGTAATCAGACAAGTTTGATATTTTTTCTATCGTGGTGAATTGCGTATGTTGATTAAACACTACTTTTTACGTGAAAAAACCATCGCGAAAACCAAAGAAAAGTTAAAAAAGTATGATGGGAACATTTGGGCATAAAAAACCTATCAGCTCGATGGTTATTGCATTTTGCTCATAGCAGACCAAAAACGGAAACGAGTGACTACTTTGCAGCGGTGTTACAGACGTGTATAGACGCAATCCGATTGGGTTTCTACGGCGATTCGTGACTGTTGATGAAACTTAGATTCATCACTACACACTAGAAAGGAACGCAGTCATCAGAAAAGAACGCGTTTTTACGTAGCGAACGTGCGTCGAAAAAGACGACTATAATTGTAGCGACTGGAATGGTCATGGCCGCTGTTTTCTGGAATTCGCAAAGTATTATCTTCATCGACTACTTGGAAAAAGGAAATACGATTGCATTGGAGAGTATTATGCTGCATACATTTCACGAGGAATTATGAGGAAACGCATCGTTTGGCGAAGAAATAGTGTTGATTCTCCATGCCAATGCATCCGGCCATTCATTCGCCTTTGCAACCGCGAAATTGGTCAATTGGTCAATCTCCGGATTCGTACCTAATGCTCATTGAATGGTAACTTGCTCGCGGTTGCCTTAACCAAACAAATTGCGGATCTAAATATAGCAAGAAAGGTATCCAAACGTATAAATATTATTGGAATGCTTAAATTATAGCTGTTTGTGTCTTCCTGTGAATGTATGCAGTCTGAGAAATTAAAACACCCGAAGGATAATTTATTCTGTTTTCTATTTCTATTCTATTTTATTTTGGATTATTTGTGTTGATAAGAGAGACATAGAAAGCTTTTCATCGCTCAGTGAGTTCGTTAGCGACTCAGAAATGTTTCAAGATGATATGTTTGAAGAATTGGTCCATTATCTCAATGCTGTGCGCGCATCTTTTGAGACTAATTTTCCCGAAGAACAAAATACAAAAATTAAAATGAATTTATGGATTCAAAATCCTTTTGTATCCAACTTGCAAAAGCCCGAAAGTATATCAAACGAGATTTATAATCATTTTTAGAAGTATCAGACACCAGTATGGAGTCACTGTTCAAAACAATGCCTCTGAATGATTTTTGATGTAGAATCCGTGATGAATATCCACTTTTTGCCACCAAGCCCCTGAATGTTCCTCTCCCGTTCCCAACAACCTACTTATGCGAAACACGATTCTCAACCTATGCAGCTACAAAAACCAAATACCGCAATAGACTGTATGCCGAACCTGATATGAGACTAACTCTTTTCCATCAAGCCTGATAGCAAACAATTGATGAAAAATAAAAAACAGTTTCATACCTCCCTTAGATATTTGATTATTATGTAACATGATCATTAATAAAAAATACACATAAACCAGTTTTTGATTATTTTACGGCTCCGTCAAATATTTCGCTTTCCAAAAGGGTTCCGTCGCCAAAAAAGTTTGAGAACCGCTGGGCTAAGCCATTCAAAGAGATTCACTTATATAGTAAGTTAAACATGTAACAAATATACAAAGACTATCAAGCGTTCCAAACTATCAGATTATGTAGCTTAAGCTGTTTGGAACCAATTTTACATGATTTTATTAATATTTATTTTCAGTACTTTTGCCTCCGATGCATCCTTAATATTACATACAATATATAGATTAATACGCATAATCATTATAACGTTAAAATATAGGTATAAAAAAAGAAAAAGAAAAAAACCTCGTTGGATATCCGTAGAGATCAGTACAATACGAGGTGTCTAAATAAATTAATGAAACTGGTGGCTTAGTGTTTGATCTGGCAACACTGCTGGCTTCTTTAGAGGGGAGTCCCCTAGAGTTATTTGGTGGTCCGTAACAATTATATTCGTGAACCGGAGTTTTCAAGTGCATTCACAAAATGAGTGACAACAATTTTAAGCAACAGTGCGCTTCAAATTTTGTAATTTGTTTGTTAATGTCCGCAGAATTCGGCATGTTGTGCTTTCTAATCGCTGGTTGACGGTCGGAATTTTTCGAATCTGTTTTCGCGCATACTGTCTTCATCCCCAATTCGTTGGTCAAAATTTGATGAACTGTTCTGTGAGTTACATTCAACTCTACCCCGATCATTCTGACCGTTAACCGGAGGAAGTTCAAACTTGTACTGAAGACCCATCAGATATTGATATGTCTTTCCTCCAAATGGGAAACCAACAGTGTTTCCGGATCGAGAGCTACGCCACCGGTCTTATTAATTTATTTACACACAAAATTCGCAAAAGTTTCCATAATAAAATAAATTACCTTGATAATCAAAGTATTGGCCATCGTTAGCTAACTTTTTCCCATCTTTCTCAAAACCAAAGAACTTTTGGTTTTTTGATGCCAACCATTCATCAAGCCAAATTTTCCCTTCGTAAGAATGTAAATGTTGTTCTGAAAGTTCGTGTTGTATCGATCGAAATAAGGGACTAACTCCGGTGAATACGACGGGTAGGGTCTTCCCATTTAACATTTTCCAAATAAACATTTTTTACACATTTTGCAACATGGGGCCGAGTATTGTCATGTCGAAGAATGACTTTATTGTGTCTTTGGGCATATTTTTCCTTCAATGTTCGGTTTAGTTTTATCAATTATTGTCGGGTAATCGCCAGTAATCGTTTCACCAGGTTTCAGCAGTTCGTAATACACAGCTCCCCTAATATCCTACCAAATACACAGCAGCCTTCTTTCCATGTATATTGCGCACTGGTTGTGATGTTGAAGGCTGACCTGGGTCTACCCGTGACTTTTTGCGCTTTGGATTGTCAAAATAGATCCAGTTTTTACCACCTGTCACAACTCGATGCAAAACATATTTTCTTTTCTGCCTGGCAACAAAATTTCAAGTTTGTTTTTCGCCCTTCAGTGTCTCTTTTCTTCAATTCATATGGAACCCATTTTCCTTCCTTCTGGATCTTCTCTAATGCGTGTAGACATTCGGAAATGATGGATTAGGCAACATTCAATGCGTCTGCCAATTGTTTCAACATATGAATTGAGTCTTCATCCAGTTACGCTTGCAAATCTGCATCTTTAAACTTTTTCGACTATCCTGGACGTCTTTTATATCAAAATCACCATTTTGAAAGCGTTTAAATCATCGTTCACAGGTTTTTTTGGGATAGAGCATGTTCACCATAAGCTTCAACCAACAATCGATAACTTTCAGCAGCCGTTTTCTTCAAATGAAAGAATGCTATTAACCTTCCCCGCAAAACGTCTTTTTTTCTGGTACATAATTCGACATATTCAAAGCTATAAAAAGGCTATGTTTTTTTTTTGTACAATGACAATTTATAATAAACTGTAACTGTACTTACTTGTAGTTAACAAGTAATTTTACAAAAAATCTCATCGTTGAATATATCGTATTTTTCTCATCTGGATCTACTGAGATTATGTTGATTAAAAATTAATTAAAGGAATCATCCTGTTTTTAAAAGAACAAATCGACGCTTTCGGCTTTTGAAACTAATATTTGTTTCAAGTCTAGTCTAGTTTCACCTAGGAGTTAAGATTCGAGGTGTATAGGAAAGTATGACGATTTTGCGTGCAATATGGACAATGTTGTTTTTGTCACAGACTTTTTGTTTGCAGTAGTATCTATATGCCATTTTTGTTGTTATGTGAATTTTTATTAAAATAAGTATGTAAAGTTACATTAGTAACAATTATTGTTATATTTAATAAAATTTGTATCTATTTTTCAGAGTCTTGGAGTAGTTCTCTATGTCCTCGTATGTGGAGCATTACCATTTGATGGCTGTTCACTTCAAGCTCTTCGAGACAGGGTGCTTTCGGGTCGATTTAGGATTCCTTATTTTATGAGCCAAGGTTAATTTTCTTTTTAATTATTTTTCAGAGCGTACTTAATGTTAATCTACTTAAAAATTATCTTTCATTTGATTTGATCTTATAAATAAATAAATGTCTAGAGTGTTTAAGTTTTGGCGTTCTATAATTTGCCAACGACTAATCCTTTATTTATTTTCAAGTCGCACTGATTTGTTGGATATAGTCCAGTTACGCAGTCGAGTTTTGTGGTTTTTCCCAATTCTTGAAAAAAATGGATATTTAACAATTCTATTTTGTTCTATATATATATATATATATATATATATATATATATATATATATATATATATATATATATATATATATATATATATATATATATATATATATATATATATATATATATATATATATATATATATATATATATATATATATATATATATATATATATATATATATATATAGTGTCTCATTTAAGATAAAAACACACCCATATTTTCGCTATTTGAAGGAATACAGATTTAAATTTTTGCACAGTCATACAGGTTGATGGGTCAAATTTTTTAAAATGCTCAACTGAAATCTGAACTTAGTCTACTACGAATTCACAAACAGGGTCAATTATCGATATTTTGCTTCGCTTTAGAGATATCGAAAAAAGGTTATTAAAAAAGGTAGTTTAGAATATAATTTTAACCCCACATACCCAGTTTCATGGCAATTGATTAGTGACATGGAAAGTAGTAAGTTGACACTAGTGTTAAATTTCAGTCAGATTAAACTTTGAATTTATTGCCTTAAGTCATAGTCAGTAATCACATAATTAAAATACCATTGACTTCAAGAGAAAAAATTAAATAATCCGGTTGTTGATTTTGCTCGTAGTAGCAGAGAAGTTGCTGCAGAGTTTAACATGAGACATCCCCAACGTGCTCCCATTACTCATGGAAAAGCAGCTGCTGTAAATGCTCTTTTCAATTAAATTGGCAGTGTTCCATCAAAAAGGTCAACCTAGTCGAATACACCCGCATCAAGAGGATAACGACATATTGGCGGCAAATCGAGCAAATCCATGCATGAGCCTTCGAGATTTATCGTCTCAACTAAATATTAGCAAAGATAAAATCAGAAGATGTTTCGTTCGTCACAACATCAAGCCATAAGGCTTTAAAAACCGAAGTTCTGACATACATTGAAAGAAGGTGATGATAATAATAGATTAGACTATTGTTATTGCGCCCAAGGTAATTTTTTAAATGACAGACATTTCCTGATGAAGATTATGTTTACTGATGAGGCTACATTCACCACTAATGGAATTGTATCGTCTCAATACTGTAGGTACTGGACCAGAGCTAATCCTCACTGGGTTATAAATTGTAAAAGCCAATATTCCGAGAAAGTCAATGTTTGATGTGGGATTTTAGGAAACCGAATAATTGGTCCTTTTTTCTTTAATGAATCATTGAATGCTGATCATTTAGTTAACTTTTTCAATGAGGAATTTTGGGATGCAATTGAAAATCTTCCTCTTAATATGCGACAGAATATGTATTTACAGCCAGATGGTGCATTCATCCATAATTCAAGGATGTTAACCGGTCGGTGGTTGAACCAAAAATTTCCTATGCTCTGGATAGGAAGAAACAATCCGTTTGAACGGTGGCCTCCGAGGATTACACCCCTTGATTTTTATTTTGGGGACCGGTCAAAAATAAAGTTTATAAAACAAGGTCCAGAAATCGAGATGAACTTTGTACCAGAATAAGGCAAGCCTGTTAAGAAATCAACATCCCGGAACTTAGACGAGTAGCTAAACAGAATCGAAAAATGTATTCGAATAGACGGAGGACTAGTTGAGAGAGAGAATACATTTGATAGTAATTATTTGTATTATGAAAATTATTGTTGTATATTTTTTCCTAAATTTAATCATTTAGCAAAAATTATTTTCCCATAAGAATAAAATAATTATTCCTGCAATAAAGCAGTTGCTATATATTTGTGCTATGAAAGCAAGTGCTATGTATTTTACTGAAATATTTGAATACATGACACTATTAAATTGACAATGTGTCAAGTTTTTTCATGGCACACTATTAAAAATAAACGTAATAATTTTGTGTATAGACCAAAATAATGAAAAAATTATGAACGCTAATTTTGTCATGAAACTCGGTTAGTGGGGTTAAATAATATTCTGAACAACTTTTTCTAATAACTTTTTTTTAGGACATTTTACGATATCTCTAACGAGAAGCAAAATATCGAGAATTGACCCTGCTTGTGAATTCGTAGTAAGCTGAATTTAAAAATCAGATTTCACTTGAGTATCTTAAAAAGTCTGATCCATCAATCTGTATGACTGTGCAAAAATTCAAATCTGTATTCCTTCAAATAGCGAAAATATGGAGGTGTCTTTATCTTAAATTCGACATTCTAATGATGGATGCCAGCACTCGCAAAATAAATACTAAGTGGTACATTTCGCAATCATCAATACTGCGACTTACCTATCTTTAAAAAAGTTGTTGAAAAAAAAAAGAAATTGTTGAGAAATCCAACCCAGTGCAGTGTTGACACTTGTCAAAACTGATTCCATATTTGTACAACAAACACTTTCTAACAATCAAGTTTGTTTAATCAATTAAAAAGAGGTCATTTGCAAATGAAGAATCATCTCCAAAAACTCAACACAAATGAGCAATAGCTTTTCTGCTTATTGGCAGTAATCTAAAAAAGGTGGAAGTAAGATAATGTAACGTTTTGCTTCTAAGACAATAATTGCCACCGGAAATAGATCCAACAACTTTCTGATAACAGTTTCACACCATAGGATAATATGATATTTGCTTTGAAACATCAAAATTTTACGTTTTAAAATTACTATTAGAAATCTTTTTAATCAAAATTAATCACTTCAATATATCTTCAAATTTAGTTTTAAATATTTTAATCGATTTTTGAAAAGTACAAAAAAAATCAATCAACATTAAAATTAATTTTTAGACTGTGAATCATTGATAAGAAAAATGCTGGTTCTTGAACCAAACAAAAGATTCACTGTTCAACAAATCAAAAAACATCGATGGATTCAGATGGGCGTTCTCCCTTCATTCCCACCAGTCATTCCAGCCTCCAACACCCAACCCAACGAGCAAATACTTCGACTGATGCAAAGTTTAGGAATTGATAGTTCAAAGACCAGAGAGGTAAACATATTCAAAATAATGTTAATACGTTTATATTCAAGCTAGAATTTTATAAAGCAACATCGATATTTAACAAGGCATGGTATATTCGCAAATAGGTCAACATTTTAATTTTCTTCGTTAAAAGAACAAGAAAGTATATAGAAAGTTTAATAAATGGTTGTCCGATAAAAATATCAGAACTTTATAAAGAAGCACAATGATAAATGTACATGATAATCCAGTAATTTTTATTTTATTTTGAGGAACAAATGTTCTGAAAATAATGTCGTTTATATGCATACATGTCATTCTGGTAGTCTTATTTTAAAACTCCTTATAATATGCTTATTTTATTAATTGATTTCATGTTTAACAAAAACTCTGGAAATATTAACTAGTGAATGACATATTTTTTTCTACAGTCCATTCGGTTAGGATGTTACGATCACCATGCCGCTATATATTTTCTGTTATTGGATAAACTCCGAAGTCAACTAGTTGGTGGCGAAAACCAGACAGGCGTGAGAGAAGCTCAAAGAAGGAGGCCTTCAAATGTTGCAGAACAAGCCATGCGAAAAATAGGTAATTTGATATTATCACTCAAACTTTTCTGTTACTTTTTTTGATGTAACTAGTAAGATAATAAACGTATCCAGACTTTTCACGATTTCCTTTTTCATATCATTCCACTTCATGACTAACAATCCTGCTCCTCCGCTTTTTCTATCCAAACCAGCCTGATTTTGTTTATTAGTCCGGCGTTTTATTCTCTTCCAGGCAAACGCCGATTACTAATTCTTATTGATGTAAATAGGGAGAGCAAGTACCACCGAAGACTGCAGACGCCTTCTACAGCATTCTACCATCGGGCCAACTGCCAGCAACAATAAAATAAACGTAGTAAATACCATAGGTAATTCCAAACCATCAAACTCATCACCTGTCCATGGCATCGATGCTGCTAAACTTTTGGCAGCTACAAACAGTGAAGATGCTCTGAAAATATTGAATCAAGCAGCATCCACTACAACATTTAGCATGTGCAACGAGGCCACTAGATTGATGTCGACGCTCCAAATGTCCGCAGTACCCTCCAGTTCAACAGAAACCTCACCATTCAAAGAGTACTCAAAAGGAAGCGCAAACCATTATCCGCTTGTGTTAAATATGCATCCATTTGAAGCTCCTGACATGAAAGGGAGTTTAGATAGATTTAGTACAAGGTAAACACATGAATATTACATCATGGTTTTTTACATAGGTTGTTTAAAAAGAAACCAAACGTTGGCTCCAAGAACAAACCATAATATATATGTTCATATAAATTTTTATATTGGGTTGGTGCAAAGGTTCGTCCTGTTTTAGACGCTAAATGGCATTGCTTCGCAAAAGCGAAGTATTATCTACTTCGCACATGTACACTTTTGATGTTGTTTGGCAGAAGAAATTTCGGCGAGTACTAAATTTTCGAGTTAAAAATGTGTTATTTATTTTCGACATGTTATGTTTTTTATGAAAGGGCAAGGATACTTCGGGGCCGCAAAAGAAGATATGTGCTATGTACGGTAAGGGTGCCGTTGGCTATACCACATGGAGCTAGTAGTTTAAAAAGTTTCGTGAAAATAGTTTTAATCTTAGCGATGCACCACGTTCTGAGCGATAGGCGGACGCTGATGAAAACGAAATATTGCCACTCGGATCGGAGAAATTCTTGGAATCAAGCAATCAAAGGTGTCAAGGCGATTACGTCCACATTAAATTAACAAAGAAAAAATTGATAAACCGAATTTCTACTTGTGATTCTTTATTGAAGCGCAACGAACTCAATCCAGTGTTAAAGCGAATGGTTACAGGTGGCCAAAAATGGATTGTGTATGATAATATTAAGACTAAGAGATCACGGTGTACGCATGTAGATGCTGTTCAATCAACTCAACAGCCAGTTTGTATTTGAAGAAGTATCTATGATGTATATAATGTATGCAT
Organism: Cosmopolites sordidus; assembly: GCA_031761425.1. Classification (NCBI taxonomy): domain Eukaryota; kingdom Metazoa; phylum Arthropoda; class Insecta; order Coleoptera; family Curculionidae; genus Cosmopolites; species Cosmopolites sordidus. The sequence goes on from JARFXV010000062.1 coordinate 62,556, forward strand.
TTGGTAGGAGTGGAAGGGAATCGTTTATTATGAGCTGTTAGTTAAGAAAAACCATTAATTTGGAAAAACACTGTTTACTAGGTGCATTAAAGCGAGCAATCGACCAGAAGCGGCCCGAATTAGCTAACAGAAAGGACATTGTGTTCCATCAAAACAACCCTAAGCCACAGGTTTCTTTGGCCACCCGACACAAACTTTAACTTGATTGGGCTGTTTTGGTCCATCCATTGATAGTTGTTGTCTGAAATTGAAGCTGATCTCAAAGCTTCAATTTCATCCCAGAACTATCAAATTGATTGGCCAATCTGATTTGATACTTATCCACACTGCTTTACCATTTTTATTTATATTTTTTTCAAAATTTAACAAGAAGTACACAAAATATAAATTTATTCAACTAAAATGTAGATATCAGCAGATGGCAATGTTTTTAAAATTTAAAAAGAAAACGACATTACTTGTCAGTACTGATATTTTACTGATATTATAGTCCAAAATGTTAATATATCCGTTATAACTTTTAGAGCAAACGTCCAGTTTTTTTTAGACAACCAATGTAGTATCAGGATTCTAAAATATGATTTTGCTTTCAGTGGTTTTAAGAGTAACGAAATCCATATGCAGTATTCTAGTTCAACAGATGAAGGTGTGGAAACGGACCTTGAAGAGACACCCCATGGAGGTCCTAGGTTGAGTTACGCTTCATCAAGTTCCTCAAGCGGTGTTGTAAACAATTTTAACACATCCAAAAGTCTTAGCCAAAACCTCAGTTGTGATAGCAATTTTGAAAGTTTAGAGTATCCTCTGTCAGAATCTAGCGAGTTAGCCAGTAGTTTACCAAGCTGTACCTCAACCGATAAAAAGCCTGAGCCTAACCTTACCAGCTCTAATGCACTGTCTACCAACAAATATTCTATGGTTCCTAGATCGGTCCTGCATAAGCATAATCCATTAGTTCACATGTCTAGCTTTAAAACCACAAGAAATCTGACCCGATCTCCTGTAGATTTCCGAGAAGGTAGGCGAGCTAGTGATGGTCTTGTAGCCCAACAAGCTGCTGATACCCCCGGCACTAACATAGCCTTTAACTCTCAAAAATTAAACGAAAGCTATAAGGCAAAGGGCGTGTTGGATATGGGCCTTGTTCAACGGGAGGCCCTTAGGTTACAAAGTCAATATCAAGCCAGAGAACCACCTGAAGAAATGTCACACAGACAGAAGCAGCACAATCAGTATATGCAACCCCGAGCAACGAAGAAGATCAGTCTTCCCGACAACTTCAGTTACTCGAACGTTGAACCAGTACAATTACAAACAGCAATGCAACATCGATTGTTACAACAGAAACGTCAAATTTTACAAAAGCAATGTGCAATGTCCCATCAGACAACTACTAATACCATAGACACGACCCATTTGTCTCGAAGGCACATGCTGCGGCAAGCTAGTTATAAGATAGCTCAACAACAACCCGTATTACCGCCCCTCCCTCCTTTACCTTTAAACGAAACGGAGAGCAAAGACTTACTTGCATTTCAATCTTTAGTGGAGAGCTCTGGTGAGACATGGAACGCTGGATCAGGCAACATTCAGTCATCTTGCCAAATGATGGAACCGAATCTCGCTTCGAAGTCCTGGCAGAAGAACAACCCCACATGGAACCAGGTACTTCAGCGATTGTAGTGTGCACTTGCTGCATTTTAAGTTTATCTATGCTTAGTTTTATAAGCATATATTTATTGCTTCGTGGTTATAGTTCTTTTATTCCTTTTAAAAATAACAATACCAAAATTATTTTACACACTGCTCATGTGTGGCGTCGAATACTAGTTTTCACTAAAAAAATCTATAGTTTATTTTTTTACAAGAGTTTCAAATATGATTTAAATACCTAAAATACCTTTTATTTTTTCATACTTATTCACGATATGTTAAAAGGTCATTAATTTTAATTACTGGCCTAATGTTAAATGTATAAATTAGAAAATTTCAAATGAATTTCACAAAATACTGTTGGATATTTGGTTTTATATTATACTAAATATGTGCCATACAGATCAGTGTTATTTGGTTTAATTTTTGAAAGGTCTTGATATTTCTTACTGAATTCACTTGTGATGACATTAGTAAGCTTTTTCTACACTGTTTTTTTTTATTTTAATATGGAATATTAGACATATTCTACCTCTTAATTTATAAAGGCTTTCTTATCTTAAAATCAAATAAATAGTAAGACTGATTATTGGTTTTGTTTGTTTTTGATAAAAAGTGTGTGTATTATATAAAAATCTCATTATTTATTCCATTATGAAATATTGAAGCAAACAAGAGTTGTTACAGATAATAAAGCCTTTTTGTTAGATTCTAGTTATACTGGAAAGTATTATTATTACTAGTCTTTTCTTAGTTGTATATTTCTAGTTACAAACTATACAAGTAATATTTGTGTTAATATAGTGCCGCATTATAGCTCTGCAACAGTATAGACACTATATAGTCAAAACTTATTGTTGAATCAAATTCAATTATATCATTTATAATTCTTTACATATCTAGGAAACATTAAACTTGCTATATAAAGTCTATTCTGTAGTAACGTATAGCTACTAGCCATTTTTAACCACAATGTAACTTGCCCTATAAAATATACTACTGAAAACGAAGATTTTGTTTTTCTTTTTGCTTCTGCATTTTGTGTTGTGTGATTTTTCGCATGGTTTTTGTCTTCAACATAAGAACATCTTTATCCAACAGGGGCCTTCCAGCTTACCCACAAATCTACAGGGAAATGCATGGCCGCCATTGCTGCCCTTAAGGGAAAGCCCTATTTTAGAATTAACAGAACAAATGGAATCAATGTAATTTATTTTTAAGTAAACTAAGGTTTTACGTTTTATATATTCATATCATTAAACATATTTAGATTTTTATTTTGAGTAATGCAACGTCTACCGCAATGTCTGTTATAAACAAGATTTTAAATTTTGACATTCAAAAGGCAGAATATTCATATTTAATCTTTATTTATATGCTAGTTGTCAACACCAGATCTTTAAGTAGGCGTTGCATTGCTAATTATAATATTATTGCTACCCTTTCTATGCTCACCATACCATTCATATATACTGCCTTAGATATATCTTTAACACATCTGTTCTATGAGCATTAACAGTATGCCATTAAGGTGCAATACCAATTGTATACCAGCCTTAAACTGTTTTATTAGTAATAAATTTCTTACTATGAATTATACATCTAGTTTGCCTTGAATAAAGTGCAATAATAAAACTAACACCTATGGATTAAAAATAGTGTGATATAGTAAAGGCAAAACGTTGTTTCCAGTAATCTGAAAGTTAACTATAAAAGTGACTTTCATGCACAAACTTTCTGATTAAGATTTTTTTAATGATAACTATTATTTTATATAATATAATTCATGATGTAGCATGATTGTGGTAGTAATAAAAATTAGAATAAGCTATAATCACGTTTCAGTGATTTCTTAGTAATTCTTACAGTCAATTTTTAGCAATGACCGTAAAAAATGAATATACATATTTTTAACATATTTAACAATGAAGTATCATTCTGACTTTGACATTCCAAATGGATAAACAATAATAATTAGCTGTACAGATAAACGTAGGCAGAAATAGATATTAAATGGTAAAACAATGTGTAACTAGACTTGTGGAAGCTGCAGTAACCCTGTCAAGATATAGAAGTCAATATTACATTTAGCTTATAATGGATAATAATGTAGCAATTTTTGCTGATGGAAATATGAAACTAAAAACATGTGGTTCAAGAATGTATGATCTCAAAGATATTTTTAGTACATTCAAAAGTAAAATGTAATGTTAGTTACCTGTATGGAATGTAGGGTAGAGATTATATGTTAGACCTTGAAAAAATATACTTTTCAAGTAATAATCGTACTAGTTATATTTTTGAGAATGGATTGAAAAGTGTCCAGTGTGTTATTTTGTCACTCATTTACCATTTAATTTTTTTTATAGTTATTTAAAGAACAATTTATGTTCACTGTTGCTACCATATTCAGTTCATAAGCCTTTCTATTAATAATCTTTTATTTATTAGTCTAGGCCTACTATTCTATAATGCTTTAAATATACAACTAACCTATATTGCCAAAATACTGAAAATCATATAAATGTATGTTATATTTCCCTTTTTTTAAATAAGTATTTTTCGTATCTATACGTAATCAGCTTGACAATTTTTTTGATCATATTGAATTTTGAATTTTTGAAAGTAGTCTAAATAAAAACGAGTTTCTGCGAATATATTTACTTGTTGGCGAATAAGATCTAGAATTTTTGACTATAGCTACTAACTCCTCCGGCGCTTAATAGTTTTCTTTGATGATCGTTATATTATTCCCTTTTTTTTACTACCACAGGTTATCTGATAAAAATATTTTTTTATTAATCAGCGTCTTGTTTTCTGTTTTCCTATTGTCAGTAATAGGAGTTTTATCCAAAATATTACTAGATGGTAGTATTTTACCATAAATATCTTCGCATTTAAAAGTAAACGAAAAATCTAACGCCTTCAATAAATGTGTCATCTTAGAATTATAATTTTCTTCAATTTTCGAATGCCTTTTTTTCTAAGTTTTCTGATTAATTTATATATGATTTATCCTATTAGAACGATGCCTTGAATTGCTATAGTTACAAATAATTTTTATATTCACAACCAACTGCGAAATGGAGCCAACAGTTTAATCATAAATTACATAATTTTGTATTTTATTTAAATTTCTAAAAATCTTGCAATTAACCTTTTTGACACTAATCATAGTCTACTACTCTAAAATTATTCATATACAACTAACTTGCATTACCGAAACATCATATCATATATATCATCATCATCAGCTCATGTGGATCCACTGCAGGATGAAGGCCTCTTCAGCATGTTTTCAACTTTCAGGGTCCTGGGCTTTCCTCTGCCACTCTGGTCCAATCTACTTAACGATGTCATCAATCCATCGTGCTTTCGGTCTTCTACGCGGACGTTTGCAATCAAGCGGTATCCACTCCAGGATTGCCTTGGTCCATCTGTCATCCCATCGCCTCGCTATATGACCTGTCCATCTCCATTTCAATTACTTTACTCTTCCAATGATGTCACAGACTTTCGTTTGTTCCCTGATCCATGCGCAGGACTTTTAGTCTCGTTTTGTAATGCCAAGCATACATCTTTCCATTCCCCTCTGTGCTACCCGAAGTTTTTGAATTGATTGCGATGTGAATGTCCAGGTTTCACTTCCGTATGTCATAACGGGTAGTACGCTCTGATCGAAGACTTTTCTTTTCAGGCAAAATGGGAGTCTGCTCTGAAACACAATATTGCGCCTGTCAAATGCCTGCCAGCCACATTTAACACGCCGTTCCACGTCCCGGGCGGTATTCTCCTCCATTGAAATCCTCTGCCCAAGATATATAAAGCTGTCCACAATCTCCAAATCCCTTCCTAAAACTGAAATTCTTCTGTCCTGAGCGAAGTTATTGAGCATAACCTGACTCTTTTTCTGGTTTATTTTCAAGCCAAATGGTTCGCCAGCCTTTTGTATTTCTTATATGGGTCTTTGCAGCTCCTCTGCTTCTACATTAATTCCCACTTCAAGATCATCAAGGTGAATTGTGGCTGTAGCTCTATCATATATCGATCCTAATAGGTTTACATATGCTTTATCTACCCCTTGGCTAAGCAGTGCATCCATTATTGCATGATTTGAGATTGAGTCAAATATATACATATATATATATATATATATATATATATATATATATATATATATATATATATATATATATATATATATATATATATATATATATATATCCAAGGTACATCTCACGGAAAACCAGACTTTCAAAAAAAAACATATATTACATTTTTTGGCAAAAATCATTTTTTTTATTCAAAATAGTCTTGTGCGTAACGCAACGCCTTTTCAATGGCTTCAATGTCGGCATAACGCTACCCTTTCATCGGCAAATTAAGTTTTTCGAGGAGGTAGAAGTGGCAGGAAGCTAAATCAGGCGAGTATGGTGAATTATTGGTGGTTAAAATGCCATTTTTGGAACGGTGCATTATCGTGCAACAAAAGCCAGTTGCCTTGTTGACGGTATTGTGGCTACACCTACGCATCAATAGACGCTTCATAACACCAAGATAAAACACAGCATTGATCATTTGACCAACGAACGAACTCCTTGTTCACAATTCCCTCCGAATCATAGAAACAAATCAACATTGTTTAGATTTATGACTACTCGGGACGGCTTTTCTTCGGATTTGGCTCGTTCGGATGCTTCCATTCGGCACTTAGACGCTTGGTTTATGGGTCATATTGAAGACACCACTAACAATGCTGTACTTGAAGTTTTCGTCCTTCGACGACTAATCAAGTCCTTGCAATGTTGGATTTGCAGCAATTTTTAAACGTCAGTCAATTTGTGTGGAACAAAGCGTATACAAACCTTCCGAGGTCCCAAATGATTGATAAAAATGCTATGAATTGAATCTTTGGACATGTTCAATTCCATTTCCATGTATCGCAACAAAGATTTTGATTGATTTTGGTTTGATTTGGTTGATAAATTCACGCACAATTTCAATGTTACTTTGAGTAACCACGGATTTTTTTGGACCAGGATGTTCGCAATCCTTGATGTTCTCACGACCTTTGAATCGTTTAAACAACTTGTGGACTCTCCCACGGTATAAACAATCCTCACCATATATACACTTGTTTCATTAATTGAAAAGATTGGGTGAATGTTTTACCAAGTTTAAAACAAAACTTAATATTCGATCTTAAAAACTTATGTTCGATGTTCATTTTTGAGCGATGCTATAAACACACTGACTCTTTAAGTGCGATAACTGGGCTTTTAATGATCCAAATGTCATGAAAGCCCCGTTAAAGATGGCGCCACTAGAAATAGCTATTTTTAAAAGTCCTGTTTTCCGTGAGACGCACCTTGTATATATAAAATTAAAAATATAAATTGAGCTACAAGTATGAGAAAACGTAATTGAAAATTCTTACAAAAAGATAACCATTTGAATAGCAGCAAGACGTGGACATCTAAGTGATACTATTTTCAAAAATTATGTTGAAATATTATTTTATGTTGAAATTAATTTTAGGAAATCTCCTATAATATGATGCAACCATAAAGCAGAACTATTAATAAAAATTAAGTACATATCTTTAGACGTTTCTGTAAAATAAAATGGGATAAATATACATAAACATACTTCTTTAAACGGAAAATAAATATCATAAGTTAAGTTAGCAAGTACACTAGAAGAATTCGACGTCATGCTGATGGAAAAGACCTCGTTTTTAGATATCGAATGGATGTTTAAGTATTGTTCAATAAATTATGACCAATATTGCATTGTCTTTCTAAATCTTTAATATTGGCTCTACCATTATATTCATGTTTAAAAAGATTTCAATTCATTAGAATTCTAAACATCAAACCATTCTATCTAATATAATATTCTATATAATAAACTACTGTCGTTTTGTTGAAAAAAAAAAACTTCTATCGTTTTACTGTCATGATTATTACTGTTATTTTTTAACAAAAATATATTTCAGATGTGAACACTATTCGTGTTCAATTCGCATTTAAACAGAGTTATTTCTTGAGTTCATGCTAGTGGTTGAATTCATCATCTTAACTGTGTCTTGAAATTCTTTGAAGCGCAGTTCGTAACCATTTTTTATTTACTAAGATTATTTTGGCTTGTACGAATGTCATGTTCTATTATTCATATTATGTTTTATTATAATATTTAAAAACGTTTTCAGTCCGTCCTCGTAAATCTATTACATACTTCCATTGACATGAATGTCAATAGTTAAACGGGGTTACTGGTATTTTGTTGATTATATAGTTACCTTTAAAGTGATATAGGAAAAATGAAAGCTAATTGGCAATACTAGGCAATCGAAAATTTACAACTCAGACTGTAATAATAAGATAATAACGATATTTACGTAGCATAGAAAACTATAACTTTACTAAGCTCATACTTGTTTCATTAGAAACAGCGGTAATAATGTAAGGTAGGGTACCACATGTTGTATCTAAACAATGCTTTGTAAGTTGGCTATATAACAAAGTTGACGTTGTTCTTTTTTCAACTAGTTATGCAAGGTCATTATTAATTATGCCAAAAAGCAATGATTAGAGGGTAATCTTCTGTTTTTTTTTTGAAGCTCTAATCTAGCTAACATATCATCAAGTCAAATATCATGTAAAGCGAAAGAAATGTGAATGCCGAAAAAATTGTAGTTGTTATTACACTATACTTAAAATGGTTATTGCTTTAAAAAAGTGTTTTTTGTAGGCAGCAATAATATATTTATACATTTTTTAAACATATATGATAAAAGTTCTGTTTGATATTGCTTTTGTTATTGTTTATATTAAACATATAAAAAAACTTATTGGTGTTTTGTTGTAGTTATGTAAAGCCTTGTATATCAATCTCACAATAAATGTATTAATTGTGAAGATTAATAGAAGTTAGTATTAATTTACTAGATAAGATAGACTGATAGATAGATGAGATATACTTTACTAGATAAGATATTTTACGTTGCAGGTTCCCTCCCAGTCATTCATATTTTCTCGACGTCCTTGCACAAATTAATTGCCCACCTGAAACCTTTTCACTAAGTGTAGTTTGGATAACATCATTATTAGTTTTTTCAGTGGGTGTGAAAATGGAATATAATTACGCTCATTACCATTTTATTTTGATTTAATATTTCAATAAGCTAATGAGTTAACGCTGTTAGAAAGAAATTTCGTGTATATGCCTTAACAAAACGTATGCATGGAAAATGCTTTGTTACGAGGTGTGTAAATAAAGTAATGAGACTAGTGGGACAGGGTTCGATCTGGCAACGATGTTGGCTTCCTCTTTGGAAGTAAGGCAGGTCATCATCTGATGCGTCTTCAATGCGAGTTTAAACTACTTAGTCGTCGGTAACAATTATCTTCGTAAACCGGCTTCTGAAAATAAGTGAAAACAATTTCGAGCAACAATGTGCTTTCAAAATTTGACTTCACCACAGTGATACGAAAACTTTCGCAAAACTTGAACAGGCCTATGGAAACAGCATTTTGTCAAGGGCGCAGATTTTCAAGTGGTTTAAAGCATTCTCAGCAGAGCGAGACTTAATTCAAGATAAACTTCCCAGCGGAAGACCTTCAACTGCAAAAGTGATGAAAATGCCCACATAAATCGGTATCTTGTGCATTCTAATCGTCAGTTGACGCTCACAATAATCTGAGAAGACTTGAATTTGACTTGCAAAACCGTTCATCAGGTTTTGACCAATGATTTGAAGAAAATTTGCACGAAAATGGTTTCGAATAACTTTCGCAGGGTCAAAAGAATAATAGAAGGAAAGTTTCCGGCGTATTGTGTCCTCGACGATAATTTTTTTAAATATATTTCATTTGTTATTACGTTCTAAATTTTGTTATGTTCCTGTTCTGTTTTCATGTTCTAATTAAAGTGCATTTCTGCCGTTTCAGTCATGTTCATTTTGTTTCGAAAAACAAACCATGGCAATGTATCGGTTTCTGACAGAAATCACATTAAAATAGAAAATATGGATTAACAAGAAAACCGTTGGAAATAGGTATAGGGAAAGTTATAGTGAATCGATGCAGAATCAAATTTTGCATCCGACTAACCAATAATATCGTGCCTTCGGGCTTCTCCGGGGATATTTGCGCTCAAGCGGTATTCACTTCAAGATCGATATATATATATATATATATATATATATATATATATATATATATATATATATATATATATATATATATATGGTTAGTAGATATAGGGCGTATATGCAAGAATGACATCATTAAAAGAGTATATGAAATGAAATGGAGATGTACAGGCCATATAGCAAGGCAATGAGACTACAGATGGACCAAGGCTATCTTGAAGTGAACACCACTTGATCGCAAATATCCACGGAGAAGACCGAAGGCACGATTGACTGATAACAGACAATATATTGATAACATTAAATATATTGAACCCGATTGGCAGGGAGAGTTCAGGATCTCGAGAGTTGGAAGTATGCTTCATCCTGCAGTAGATTGACACCGCCTGATGATGATGATGAAAAACTTACTTAATAATCATAACACACAAGAAAATATATTAATGAAAATAGGATCATTAATAAAACCTTAACATTTGAACTCTTGTTAGGCAAGATCAAGTGCAAAAACATCTTATTATTTTGAACTACATAATTATTCATTTTCCGAGTCTTTGGTAGTCAACTGTTTGCTTGGATCGAAATCATAAGATGAGGACAGTTGTACATCATTGATGGTTTGTCAATAATTTTTTTTTCAAAAAATATTTATTGGAAGTTTTATCTTTTCATTTCAGTAAACACATTTTGCAGATATTCCAAGGCTTCTGTTATAGTGTAATTAATTTTAATGCTACGTTCCATTCATAACTCAAGCCAGTGTCCATCCACTGCAGAATGACCTGGACGGTATCCACTTCAGGATTGCTTTGGTCTGCATATGGCCTGCTCACCTCCATTTCGATTATTTTACTCTGCGAGTGATGTCAGATACTTTCGCACTTTCTATGATTGGATTCCACGTTCGTTACGTTCCATTATTGGATTATAATTCACTATCTAGTCCTTTAATGTTTAGATCATTCGAAATATCATAGTAAATGTTTAAAATGTTCATGCTAACGTTTCTGTTTACTATTTTGCTCATCGTTATCCCCCTATGAAGATTTGACAAAATGTTCCAATTCCTCGTGGGTAAACGCCTCACGCTGTTCATCTATGTAATCATTTCGCAATGTTTCTATCTAATTATCTTTACACACTATGCTAATTATCTTTGTTAGCTATCAATTAATATCAGGAGCGTTTGCAAACAAACAGCAATTGTAAATGATTTTATTATCCTAACATCAGAGGAATCGTTAACCATTATATTGATGATTTTGAAATCCGAGCATATAAAGAGTTTTCCAAAAAGAATGTCAGAACTTTGAAACCTACTAGCGGCAACACTGTTTCAAAAAATATAAATGTCACCCATAGACTGCTGTAGTCAGTCATCGTGTCAATTCAGCATTGAAAGATACACGATACATGTTTTCGGCTCTAGAGCAGTTGGAAGGTAACCTCCCACTTTGGGGTAAAAATAACCTTTTCCGAAACAGAACTGCCGGATTTAGGCCGATGAAAATCCTCGATTTATTCAGGAGTTACCCTCCTCCAGGAGCACCCTTTGGTGCGGTTTTTCGGTTGAGAAAGTGAGGGATTTTTTTTTTTGAAGCCGACAACGGAAATCGTGCTACTATTAATGGTGAACGCTATATGAATATGCTTACATTGATAACTAATGACCTGAACTGATAACTATAGATATAAATAATGTTTTCTTTTAACAAGACGGTGCGGTGCGACTTGTTACAGATCTCGTTACAATCGATTTATTACAAGAAAATTGGCCGCATTATTTCGCGAAAGGATATCTACTGGTCACGTCTTATGTGATCTTACGCTCTTAGATTTTTTTGTGGGGTTAGGTTAAATCTCTCTTTTACAAAACTGAACCCCGAACAATTCTTGACCTTAAACGAAAGTTTCGGACCACCATTGAATGCATTCCACCAGAAAAAGACGAGGGGGACATTAGAACGACATTATTTTCAAAACATAGTGCCATTATTTGTACTTCAAGATAAAATAAAAATCATTAAAATTAAAAATTATTGTAGTTATCATTGTGCCTCATTTTAAAGTTCTGACACTCTTATTGGATAAACCTTTATATTAGGTCCTCAACTTTATTCTTGTCATTTTTTGATTACCTTTGACATTTATTTTTGAAAAAAGTAATACAAATTTTATCTTCGAAGCAATTTCCCCCACTTTGGCCTCCTTCAAAGCAACTGTCGAATCCCAGATCGAAAAAACTTGATGGTTTTGAAGTTATACAATATTGTGTAAAAAACACCAAGAAAAATATCTGGCAATCAGGGCGAATTAAAAGCAAAAAATAATTCAATAAAAAATAAATGTTTATTATAACGTAACATATTTACAAATTAATATAAAATGCGATAATCTGTATTCACAATAACCTGATAATAAAGAAACGCATACAACAATAGTACAATCCTAACTAATTAAGTATTAAGGCCATGTTATAATTATTATATCACCGTTCTTATAGAATACTTGCTGTTAAAAATAACTTAACATATATATTTTCACCATAATTTAAGAACTACATTGCTTGTAAAAAAACTTCCTTTTTAAAGGCACTACTCTGGACGGTTCATGTATAATACATAGAAATATTATTTTGTACTCAAAAAAAAAATCATCAGTCCGATGAAGATTTTTATATAAACAAATATCATCAATTTAAATTGAATAATCAGATCTACTTTAAAACATTTGTTAATGATAAAAATTAACATATTCATATAATTTAAGAGAGCATCCAGGACCAACCAATAATATTGAATCAAAGAAAAATGTCTTTCCCTAGAGATAAGTTAAATATGTCTTAGCTTTAAATATTTCCTTGTGAAATAGTTCCATTCGTTGCTCTGATAATAGATAATTATCTTTACATTTTGATACCATGCATATTGTATTGTTTAATAAAATAAATCACCATTAGCCTAAATTGAATAATCAGATCTACTTTAAAATATTTGTTCATGATATATAAAATTAACATATTAATATAATTTAAGAGAGCATCCAGGGTCAACCAAAATAACCAAGCAATAATATTGAATCTAAGAATAATTTATTTCCCTAGAGGTAAGTTGAAGACGTTTTTAGTTGCACATATTTCCATTATTTTTATAGTTACATTTGTAGATCTGATGATAGATAATTAATTTATCTTTACATTTTGATACCGTGCATATTGTTTAATAAAATCAATCACCATTAATCTAAATTGAATAATCAGACATACTTTAAAATGTTTGTTAATGATATATAAAATTCTCATATTAATTTAAGAGAGCATCCAGGATCAAACAAAATAATCAAGCAATAATATTGAATCTAAGAATAATTTCTTTTCCTAGAGATAAGTTTTGAGCTACAAATATTTCCTTGTGAAATAATTTTTTTTATAACATATTTACATTATCTTGACATTTTGATACCCTGCATATTATTTAATAAAATCAATCATTTGGATAATAACTTACTTATTGAATAATAGATTACAAACAGTTAGTTTCAAGGCCTTAGTAATATTATCAATAAAAATAAAAAGATTTTTTTCTAAATAATTTTCTTAACTGTTAATTAGGCGTAAGCCAGCATATAATCACGCATATTAAAAGATTCCATTATATAAGCTTAAAAGTGGTAATTGCCATAGGAAAAACAACAGCTATTCTCTATTCTCTGTTGACAAACACTTTCTTCATGTTTTATCTGCTGAAATTCTGAACATTATACATCACTGAACAAATGGAGATCTCCAGACGAAAGTAAAATAGAATGAGCTTGTAAAGTAAATTAGAATGAACAACATATCACAAATGGGGATGATATATCAATGGTTATTTAAAGGAAATTTTTTGGAGTTATTAACAAAATATTCTAAAAATTCTACAAAATAAAGAATAAGGAAAAAAAGTTCCAAAAAAATATCTACAAAACAAAGATAATTAGATAATGGAAATTATTTTATACATAAGACAAACTAGAAGAGATTTACCACTAAACACCAAATCACATTATTAAACTTCTCGACGCACATTTCGCTAACCATGTTAGCATCATCAGGAGATGATTTAATCTAATCACAGATTCAATCATGTCTTTTAATCTAATCACAGAATCAATCATCTCCTGATGATGCTAATATGTTTAGCGAAAAGTGCGTCGAGAAGTTTAAAAAAGTGATTTGGTGTTTAATGGTAAATCTCTTTCAAATTATTGTGTCACACCGAATGTTCCAATAGAAGAATTGATATAAAACAATGTATATTCAACGTTAATAATGGCAATTGTAATGAATAAAGAAAAAGGAAAGAATTAAATGCCTTAAACTTCTGCCTTTCTTCTTTATCATCTTATCATTATTATTGTTATAGTACCAATCAAACAACTACATAAATTACCTTAAACTAATATAAATGCTGTTATAACGGAATGTATATTTTACAGTAATAGATATAAAACTATAAATATACATATATCAATAATAATTCAAATACTTGTAGATCATGTGATAAATAATATATGCTGTTGGCATTAATATTAAACATATTTAATCATATACATTATTTTATACAAAAGACAATTACAACCACAATCTGAGTATAACAATTAGTCATCAAAGAATATACTGTCTTAATATCATTAACATTTTAGATCAATTTATATTTTTAGCTTACCTTATGGATGTATCAACACTATATACACATAATTGAAATGCCTTAGTAATTAGCATGTTTAGAACCCCTCATTAATGGTACTAATAAGGCAGGGGGGCCTGCTTGTCTTAAAAATGGGTGAGATAACAATTCTTGAGCAGCTGCTCTTTGAGTAGGATCTCTAACTAACATTCTATCCAAAAAGGATTGTAATCTTGGAGAAACCCTATGCGCATTCTTCAGTTTTGGTGGCGGCATTTCTCTAATTCTTCGCATAGCTTGCAATGGGGGTTCATTGAAAAATGGAGGTTCTCCATCAACCATTTCAATAACCATTATTCCCAAAGACCATATGTCAACTTCAGGTCCATATGGTAGTCTGGAAATAACTTCTGGAGACATCCAATAGGGCGTACCTACTAACGACTTTCTCTTTGGCAATTCTTGTGAAACTTGGGCACAAAAACCAAAATCAGATAATTTTACTCTTCCATCCAAGGCTAGAAGAATTGAATCAGACTTAATATCTCTGTGTATAACACCTTGTGAATGTAAATAAGCTAGTGCTTTAAGACACTGTTTGCAAACAGTAGCTATTTGTTCCTCATCCATTCTAGAATGGGTAACTATATCTGTTAATGCACCACCTTCAAGAAATTCCATTACAACCCACAATTCATCATTCACCAAATAACTATCAAACATTTCAACTATATTTGGATGATGATAGTCTCTCATTATAACAACTTCATTGAATAACAGTTCCCTTCTTTGTTGTTTGCGCAGATCCATCTTCTTGACAGCTACCTGTCTACCAGTATTACGATCATGAGCTATACAAACTGTACCTGTTGATCCTTCTCCGATTTTAACAAATCTTTCCAAATTTTCTCGTGGATCTTTGGAAGAAACAACCATTTGCAATGCTGCTCTGAACTGAAAATAAATACTTTTTGTTAACATTTTATAATAAAGTAAAAATATAGTGATTATTAAAGTAAAAGACTAATAAAATATAAAATATATATATATATATATATATATATATATATATATATATATATATATATATAAATATATATATATATATATATCTCCAAAAGTTTGGAATATTTAAACATTTCACTTTTTTATTGATATTAAGTTTTTCTTTTACTCGTTTACGATCATTTTATTAAAGCTCTTAATGGTACCAAATAAGTCTCGACACCAAATGACCAATGTGTCTAAAATTCATTTATTATGTTGGAGTTAAAAAATTACAATGTACCAATTGCCTTCAGAAGTAATTCAAAAATAAAAAGAACAACTTTCACTAAAACTAACAAGCAGTAGTTCCTCCATGGGTCTATAGGCGATTTGGACTGCTGTCCATTAAATGATCAATTTGGGCTTGTGGAATTCTCTCCCATTCTTCACTAGCAGCATGTTAGTTCTAGCGGGGTAAGAGGAGGATTGCTTTGTTTCTTGGTGTACGTTTTCAGAATGTCCCGCATATTTAATGGCATTCATGTCAAGGGAATTTGCTGGCCACTCTAACTTGTTTATTCCTTCCTCTTCAAGAAAATTTTGTATTGCTGCTGTTCGACAAGGAGGTTGCGACAAGGAATCCGTTGCTCACTGCGCCACGGAACAGACGCACAACAGGATTTAAAACTTCCTCAATGTACACAGCACCAGTGACTCTTCTCTCCAGGACCAGTAGAGGTGTCCACATACCCCTCATAATACCACCCCAAAACATCACGCTCCCGCCTTCAAATGGGATACCTGGTTGAGCTGTTTCTAGTCGGGCTTGTCGACCTAGAGCTCTCCAAACTCCACATGTTCTTCGTGAACCAGAAACTAAGCCAATACTCGTATCATAGAACATCTCGTTATTCCAGTTAGGACTATGATTCTTCATTTCTCGAGCCCATTGCAATCTTATATTTTTTTGTTGAAGGATTAGATTTGAGAACACGTAAAGGTCTTCTGCGATGCAAATTAACCGCTTTCAGTCTGCGTGTTATCGTTTGAAGTGGAACATTTACCCCTTCAAGCCTAACAAGCTCCCTTGATACACCACTTGTAGATTTCAGGCAATTTCTGCCAGCTATCACTGATATCTGCCAGTCTTGTGCAGCTGTTGTACATCGTTAGCTACCACTTCTAGGGCGATCCTTGTACAACATTTGTCGCTTGGAATTTTTTATGAATTTTGGATACAGCACTTTGAGAAACATCTACAATTTCCGCGATATCACATTGATTAAAGTCCTGTTGTAACAAAGCAATTACTCTTGATCTGTTAAAATGAGATATCATGTTTCTAGTCATTTTTAAACGGATTGATTGAAAATTGAAAAAGAACTGAAATAATGTGTAAATACCAGTATGAACGGAATGGGCAAAAATCGAAAATCCTGTGTTATCAGCAACACAATGCTTTTGTAATTTTTATTTTAAAACGGTCTAAATAAATATCCATCACAATTTTTAGAGCATTTGTAAATAATCGAAACTTTTGGACATATGTATATATATATATATACATATGAACATTTTTCTTGGGTGCCTGAGCGGGAATGAGCCCCACCCATCCCTTCAACTGGATGGCATATGTTTCGTCTCTCGTTGTATGTATAGACTCTTTAGGGCGCCGACATATACCATGCCAACAAGAATGGACGCAGTCCAAGGAACTCTAACTTTTATATTATATACATATATATATATATATATATATATATATATATATATATATATATATATATATATATATATATATATATATATATATATATATATATATATATATATATATATCACCTTCAATATACACCCCTCTATCTCTACAACGCTCCATGCGAATCTTCGTGAAGGTAGTAATGTCCATTAATAGTTTGACCTTCAGAAACCCAGTGAAGGTACACAATCCCATGAATATCGAAAAAACAATCATCATTGCTTTGAATTTTGATTTGCTCATTCAAAGTTTTTTGGCTCTCGGTGAATTTGGGCTCTTCCAGTGTATGGATTGGCGCTTCATTTCGGGATCAGAAGTAAAAAACCACGATTCGTCACATGTTTCCAATAAGTTTGGGTCAATTTCAATGGCATTCAAAGTGTCAGTACAAATATTTTTTGCGAGCTTCTTGTTGTTCAAATGTGAGAAGTTTACGCACAATTTTGGCACACACTTTTTGCATGTTGAAATTATTATGTAAAATTTGCCGTACGCATTCTGTTAATTCCTACAGTTTCAGCAATAGCACGAATACTTAATCGACGGTCAAATCAAACCAGATTATCGATTTTTTCGATATTGTCATCAGTTTTTGACGCGGAAAGGCGACCCGGGCATGGATCATCTTCAACGTCTTCTCAGTCATCTTGAAAATGCTTAAACCACCCAAAAACACGTGCACGCTATAAATACTCATTGCCATACACTAGTTTTAATAAATTATAAGTTTCAATAGCGGTTGTGAAGTGAAATTTCACAACAATTTGTTGCTCTATTGTTACACTTAACATTTTTCCTGTGAAACAAAAAAACAACTTTAAAGTTGTATGTAGTCCTGCAATGCCCCCTCTTGTAGACGCTCTGACACACAAATATTGTCGCTGCACAGCACGCACACGAACCATCTGTTATCCACCAGATGATTCAAACAAATTGTTCTAGTAAATCCAACACACACGCAAAATTTTATTGCTGTGGACCCAGATTTATGCGAACGAAGGCTACGTTTAGGGCATGTCTACTTCTTCTGTAGCAACGTCAGTTTCGTTATTTTATAGGCACGACCTCGGATGATATACATATGATATGATATACATATATATATATATATATATATATATATATATATATATATATATATATATATATATAAATATATAATTGAGTGCTCAAAAAAACTGATAACTTGTATTATGTAATTCAAATTGCTGTTTTCTTAGGTGTACAATTTAGTGTTATTATAAATGAAACAGAAATTTCTGTGGGACAATCATATGTTAAAGTCAAAGAGATTTTATCACTAAACCCCAAATCGCTTGTTAACCTCTCAACGCGCATTTCACTGTTAGCATGATCAGGAAGTGACTCATTCTTCAATCTGATGATGTTAACATGGTTAGCGAAACGCGCGTCGAGTAATTTGAAACAAATATTTTGGTGTTTAGCAGTAAATCTCTTTGAACTGATCATATGTTAAACTAGTCAATTTTTCAGCTCAAATAATTTTAAAGTTTTTTAATCAAAAGGAATTTACTCAATATTAATTACTTATATCACTATGTTGTTATACAATACAACATTCAAAACTCATCTGTCAAGAAATATTCATGATTTTTGGAATATGTCACTAAATACAAACAATTTACCTGTTCATGAGTTAACCTTTGCTCATGATGTTTAGAAGATGAACTCTGACTGCTGCTGCTGGCTGGTTGAGGTCCATGAACTGGAACATTGCCATTTTTAACATTTTGGTTTTGATCAGGTCTCACATGTGATGGTAAATTTGAATGAGGCCCTTGAGTTATATGAGAATGTAATGAAGGATGAGGTCCCAGAGTTGTATGAGGCACTGATGGTACTGTTGAGGCTACTGATCCAACTGGGGACACCTGTGAATGATCAGGAACTCTTGAAGCATAAACCATGTTATTTTGTGGCAAAAAATGTTCAGGCATATTTCCATTAAGATTCTGTTGATTGGCATATACAGTTTGTATCTCATGATTGCTCAGAGATCGATCTGCTGGTGACCCTTCTCGTACTTGAGGTTTACTAATGCTTGGTTCCCTCCTATTTGATGGATACTGCATAACTTGTTCTTCAGGCACTGCTGCTGGAACATTAGCATTTCTATGATCTGTTCTAAATCTAAATGGGCTTGACGACCGAAGAGAATTGGACCTTGCAACATTTGATGTTTTAGGTAGTACAATTCCATTTGAAGGTGTTTTTTGGTTTTGGTGTACACTTAATCTATTTTCTGATTTATGATCACCACGTACAATCGTTTTCAAATCTAAAATTTCCGTTGGTGTTATTTCTGATGGATCAACAAGAGGTAAGGGTCTATTAGTGGATTTCAATATCTGGTTATTGCCAACTATTGAAGCCCATTGAAGAGGCAGACCTACATATTTTCCTTCTCTTTTATCAAAGCCTGTATGCACTCTATGTTCAAAATTGATAGGAGGCGATATCTGTGGTTTCTTCTTCTTCTTGGAAAACATTATTCGACTATTTAATTTAACAAAATTGTAACCCGTTAGAAATTCTTCAGGCGAACGTCAACACACATTCTATAACATAACCTTTCAAATATCCATTTAACGTTTCCACATAAATTGTGTTTTATCCACTACCACTAATATTACTACAGACAACTAAAGTAAACTTAAACTACCACAAAGAAACCAAAATGAAAACATAAATAAAGGATTTCCGATCAAAATAACTTTAATAGACGAGGTCACAATGAGGTCAACATTTAAAACACAAGCGACATTATGTTTAGAAGGAAAATATGGGAACAATTTTTAAAAAACACCAATAAAGAACACTCCTTTTTGGTCGAGTTTAATTATAACACAGAGATCTAATGATGTCACTTGCAACTTTGAGATAACAGAACAAGATGATGTCATGTAGTTTCTCCTTGATAGATGGCGCTGATAACACTTATAATTTTACAATATTTTAATCGTATATAGTTGGTTGTCTAAAATACTCAAAAAAAAACCTATTTTGTTTTAGTCAAATATATTCAGCTAATAATCATTTGAGTAAATATAAAATTATTAATAACGGTAAACAAAATAAATGAATGCAAAATACTATTAAAACGTCTTTCTTATTAGAAAGTTACTTATACGTAAAAATTGGTATTTAGTGAAAAACTGCTGATTGTCGGTGAGAAAAGTACGAAAAAGTAGAAAAAGACTAACATTAGCACGGAGAGAAAAAATAAGCATCGTAAAATATAAGCTAAGCACTAAGTTAAAAATAGCACGTAAGGAAAGTAAAGCAGAGCACTATAGTTACTTAAAAACAACAGCATTTGCAAATATGCATAACAATTTATGTATATGTAGAACTTCTGGCTTTTAACTGATAATCAGGAGCATTTTTGCAAAACAGTGAAACCCGTGAGAAACATACAGCTCGAAATGTGCCGATGATTATTCTAAATAGGACTTCCCGCACAAGATATGTTTAAAATCACTCCAGAGTTATATAACTCCAGAAGTCACCAACTGCTAAATCAGGTAAGTTTGACAGCTAGAAATGACCACCAAACCGAAAAATTATCTTACTGAAAAACATACTGGAAATGTTCACCAATCTTGAGCAACATGGTAGGTTGAATTATATTGTTAAAACCATATACTTTTAAAATATGGATGTTCAATTTATAAGGCATGAAAATTTTGAATTGTAAAACGAAATAGCTTTCTATTAAAAGTTCCTGCAGCATCTTCAAAAATGTAAATGGAAACTATAACTCGATGGTGATGGTGTGGCCTTGGGTGAATATCAGAAGGATCACTAGGAAGGATAAATGGTTATACAGGGTGTAAGGGAAATAAATGTTATAAATTTAACCAACGATTCTTCACATCATTTGAAAAAAATTGGTAAAATTGTTGTTGGTTAAAATGTTTATTTTTAATTAAGAATCAGTCATACATCAGCCAAAAAAATGAAAGTGACAACGTCGTATTGACTAACTGAGATTATCCCCACGACAAATTCTGTTGACGACAAAACATATTTCAGTGTGTGTATTTAAATTGTATTTAAAAACAAAATTGTTTTATGTACACGAATATCACGACATGCTTATGCTTTACCGAGAAGCTGCTACCAACCAAATTGGAGAATGGTATCAGGTTTGCATATTCTCAAATGGTGGACATTTTGAATATTTAATTTAATATAACAATTAATCATGTGTTTCTTAATGTGACGTGAATAGTGTATAACGTGTTATAGTGTGAAAAATTAGTGCTAGTAATTGCAAGTTTGACATTAAACGACATTAATACGAAAGTTTTGCTTTTTTCTAAAAAAACAAACCAAAAATATGCTGAAACATATGGAATAAATGACTATAAAAATATTACATTTTATTTTCAAATAATATCTTAAGAGAGCAATTGTTAGAAAAAAAATATAATGTTTTCCTCAGAAATGGTTGCATTTTGAATACATGTTTTTTGGAATCTGTTTGTTCTAAATAATGTAAAGAATCGCTGGTTAGATTAGAATGTTATTTCTCTTACACCTAGTGTATGCTCGGCAAAATCAACAAAATGCAAGAAATCTACAAAATATAGAAAACGGTCAATTAGTTATCTCCTATTCTGTAAAATATTTATAATTTTTTAGCAGTGGTTCGTGGATTTTTAAAGTGGGAGGGCGTAGAAGAAAATAGTGCTACTGAAGATTTTTTTTGCTTTTCCCTTCCTCCTTTTTACTTTTCGTGCTATTGAAACCCTATACAGGAGGTGAAGCAGTATGAGTTAAAGGGAAAAAAACTGAACGGAAATAAAATATGTTTTTTTGCTGTGAAAAATTGTTTACTGTGATAAATGCTGGAGGGGCGGCGCCCCAACGCCGTCCCTCACGAGCCGCCGCTGTTTTTTAGCTATTCGTTAATTTATTACTTGACCGAATGATGCTGGAATGGAGAATCAAGAACTGAAAAATATAATCTTAAGGATGGTGACATTGGTGACAGTGGTGAAGGGGGCTGGTAACATTATTGGATATAATAAAGAGATAGAGAAGTAGTACGGTAATATGTTCATTTCAGCGGTATACGCAATGCAGATAGTGTTGCCATAATTGTGGGTTACCATTTTTCATGAGATGTTTCTTAGTTTAATAATGTCTGTTTAATGTTAGTTTTACCTATTTAGATAAAAAGTCGTCTAATGTCCGTTTGCCTTAACCGATTTTCCTCAATTTGGATTCATTTAAAAGGCAATTGCTGGGACAATCAATAATCTGGGAGATACATTATTTAGTTTATAAATGAAACCGCGAGGTGGCGTTAGATTCAACAATAGTTTTTTTTGAAGTTTTGTTCAGTTTTTTCAAATGGAATGGTACAGCTTTTACTACATGACAAGAAAGGTCATTTAAAGAGGAATCGTCCAGTGAAAACCCGAAATCGATATCTCTGACATGTCAAGAGATATTTCGATTTTTCTGAAAAAAAATCAGTTAGTTTTAATTTTTACCGTAATATTAAGTTAAAAATTGGTTTTAATATTTAGGTCGCAATCGCAACCGCAACAATTTTATTTAAATAATAAAATTATCTATTCAGTATCAATCATCATAAATGTTCTAATCCTGACCTTGATAATATTTTCTAATTTAATTACATAAGCGGAAAAAATGCCTTTCCCCAATTGTTGCATTTTCTCTTTTGTGATGCTTAAATACTACTTGACAGAATATTGAAATCAGTCATTAATAAATATACCTACTCTTTCTTTTAAACGAAATGAATGGATGAATGAAATTATGGGTTTTCGGGTTTTCAAATAAACGCATGCAATCCTTAGGTACATTACACAAAGAGTGTAAGAAGGAAACCATGGAAACAAACAAAAACAGTCAAATTAACTTGTCAGTTTTGAAATGCATTACATTTTCAACATTGCATTTATTGATTATTAATAATTATTATAATAATATCTAACAATGCCTTTTACGAATAACGAGGCCTATGACATGTTGGCGGTGTATTTCCAATGTTTTGAAAATGCATGTATTGCAGAGCGGCAATATGCAAATCAATATCCCGAAAGAAGGCATTATTCGAAGAAGGTGTTTACACGTCTAGCAAGACGCTTACGAGAAACAGGAATTGTGCATCCAGATCCAGTCCGCACCAGGTTACGTTCGATTCGTAATGGAGATAATGTCGTAAATGTTCTGGCTTATGTTGAAACCAACCCCCATTTAAGTATCAGACAAATATCTGAAGAATTAGGTGTTAGCAAGACATTCATTCATCGAATCTTAAGAGATAACAAGCTGCACCACTATCATGTTGTCTTACACCAAGCCCTTTTGGATAACGATTTCGACAGACGGTTAGACTATTGTCACTGGTTAAAAAGTATGTGTAGTGGAAATAAACAATTCTTAAAACGCATACTATGGACTGATAAAGCTACTTTTAGCAATGATGGAGGCGTTAACTTACATAATATGCACTACTGGGCAGTTGCTAATCCACACTGGATGTTAGAAATCAACCATCAAAATAGATGGAGTGTGAACGTATGGTGTGGTGTTTTGGGAGACAAAATTATTGGTCCCTTTATTTTTAATGGACATTTGAATAGTGAAACATATTTAATTTTTTTACAAAATGGACTGCCAGAACTAATGGAAGATGTTTCGTTGGAAACAAGAAGACAAATGTGGTACCAGCATGATGGATGCCCTGCCCACTTCTCGCAGGTGGTTCGAAACTTCTTGGATGCTTCGTTTCCAAATCGTTGGATAGGACGGGGTAGTTTATTTTCGTGGCCGGCAACCGGATTTGACAGTCCTCGATTTTTACTTGTGGGGAAGATTAAAAGACCTTGTTTTTCAAACTCGTCCTACCACACGAGAAAACATGGCACGAAGAATTTGGACCAGTCCTAAACCTGGGTAAAGTGTGAAGGAAGGCAAACATTGGGTTAATATTTTTTTAATTTAACGCAGGTAGTAGTGAAATAATAACTGATTTTTTCAGAAAAATCGAAATATCTCTTGACATATCAGAGATATCGATTTCGGGTTTTCACTGGATGATTCCTCTTTAAATTACCTTTCTAGCCATGTAATAAAAGCTGTACCATTCCATTTGAAAAAACTGAACAAAACTTCAAACAAACTATTGTTGAATGTAACGCCACCTCGCGGTTTCATTTATAAACTAAATAATTTATCTCCAAGATTATCTGATTGTCCCAGCAATTGCCTTTTAAATGAATTCAAATTGAGGAAAATCGGTTTAGGCAAACGGACATTAGACGACTTTTTATCTAAATAGGTAAAACTCCCCCCCACTTCTTTATTTGCGAAGTTACGACAAAATGTCATAAAACAAAGTTGTAGGAGACAGTTTGCTAATTATAACTGAGAATTTTTCTTACTCGGTTAACACTTGAAAATACACAAAAAAATGATTTTTAAAAATGTTTAGCTCGTCACGCCCTCTTGCGGTCGTTTTAGAAGCTTAAAAATATTTTTGGTGAATTTCTCATGATCATTTTTAGTACAATTTTTTTTCCCCAAAGCTGTGGGATAAATAGTTTTTAAGATACGGCCGCGATCCATCCTTAATGGGACACCTGGTATATTTGATTTGATCGGGATGATCATGGAGACTGCTCTTTACTCGCAGGACCGAGAAAAAGTTGTTCAAAACGTCCTGGTTGAGCCTATGGGTTAAAAGATATCCGTACCATCTTTTCAGATCTTGATATAATAATTTAGGGGATGTATTACTGATTATAATTCCTGAAGTTTATTTTAACTTTTTTTTTAAATGTATGTTAAATTTACTGTTTTGAAACGGATATAGAGACCGGCTATCCTTAATTCTAAGCTTTCGTATTACATCTGTCATTTATCAATAATCTCATTTTGAATTTCTATTGCAATACAGTAACCTTTTTTCGATCACTCGCATCTGTTTCAGCAACTCTGACATTAAAACAGTCAAACCAGTCATTGACAAGTTTAAAGAAATCGGCGATTTATTACCAATTATGTCTTTTAAAGTGCCCTAACATTTCACAACGTGTTATGGCCTATGCAATTGTGCCGCATGCTTCACTTTTTGCCTTGCAACTCAAACGATATTAAGGGTAGCAGGGGAAATTTTATGTTCTATGTTTAAATGGGAAAACCTAATTTCAATAAGTTCTTCAATAGTTTCTTTCTTTATTTTTTTACTGGCAACAATAAACCAACGGTTAAGAAAATTATTGTGGATCAATTTAAGTAAAAGTGGTACATCGGCAGAAACATATATTTTTTTATTTGTAACCACCGGAGGTGGATACCATGTTTGATTGATATTAACTTTCAATTTCTTATGTAAATCCACATTACCTCCACCGAGATCACAAACTACAGCTAACACATGAAAGCCTAAAATAAATTTAAGTTCTTAAATGTATTTCAAAAAATTCATATTCATACTACAATTTTCAAGATACTTTATGATTTCTTCTAATTTACTTCTGTTGATCTTACAACCGCAGTCGAAAAATTTTAGCTGCTTACACTTACTAAAAAGACCTCTCAACATCACCACCTGGGCCTGGGAATAAGCCTTCAATGATTTAACGTTCACCTCATCAAAGGAAATAATGCAGAGGTTTTCAAACGAACTGAATTTGGTTGTATTTTATTACATGTCGCCCCTGTGTCAAAATACCAGTGGCAATTTGTACCTTTTTAGGGCAAGATCTCAGGGTCCATCCGGTCGGATAAGGAAAATCGTTTTTTAAAAGTAATCGATAAGCTCATGGCCCAGCTGAATATTGTACAACTGCTTTCTGAACGTCTTTCACAGTCCAATTGAAACGGTTCCCTTAGTTTCTTCAGCTGTGTAGGGGAAAATACCTTGAGGACAGCTTCGTTTTGTTGTTCCCAAATGGCAATTCTAGCATTTACTCACTTTTCGGCACGTATAATCTCTTCCCTTCGCTTGGCTCTTTCACATCGAGAATCATTTTGTGCACTAATTGACTGTCCTTTTGATACATTTTTTGTGAGATCTACGTTTTCATTTAATTGTCGACATCTCATGTTTTTATATCCTAATAACTCCTTATTGAAATTATTGATTGATTTGTCCGTTACTTTGTGATAGTTCATTTTTTAAAAAAGGAATAAAACAATTTTTTACTTTGTTATCTATCACTTTTATTTGTTTTATGTTTTATTTTTTTTATGTTTATGTTATTTATATGTTATGTTATCATATGTTATTTATATGTTATGTTATATGATATGTTATGTTATTTATATGTTTTATATGGTTTATTCCTAATAACTCATGTTGGAGTTGTCGTAGCCGTAAATAATCTTTTTTTATTAAATGTTTGGAACTAATGAGTTCTGATTTAGCATTAAAATTGTCACTCTTACGAAATGCAATTATCCATAATTTACTAACGTCTGAATTGCAGGCAAAACGAAAAACATAATTGTTTTATGTACGTGTTTTCCCTGATTACTTTCATTGCAACCGAATATAGCGCACCTCATCTTTAAATTAATATCCGCCATACAAATATTAAACTAAATATCAAATAATTAAGCAATAATTGTTATAACTTAAACTAAAAAACCTTCATCAAAACGCTAACAGTAATCACCAAAACAATTCCCACGTCTCCACTCTACGTTACAAAGCCAAGTGCGGTGAGGGAAGCATGATCAATATCAGCCCCTGGTTTGATAGAAATAATTTTAGCCAGTGTTTGAGTGAAAAAGTTTGCTATTTTTTGTGTTTTTTAAATGTTGTGAAACATTAAAAATGACAGAGAATAAGCAAGAATGCTTAGCAAACGCAAAAGAAGATATGTGGTGTATACGGTGATGATGCTGTTGACGATTTTACGTGCCGTAAGTGGTTCAGAAAGTTTCGTGACAATAGTTTTAATCTTAGCGATGAATCTCGTTCTAAATGACCGGCCGAAACTGATGACAGCAAAATATTGGCAACAAAAGCGATTGGCTTAGAACAACTTAACAGATCTGAGAAATTATTGAACATTAACAGATCTTAGAAAAATAGATTATGTATAATAATGTTAAGCGTAAGATATCACAGTGCACGCGTGGAGATGCCCTTTCACTCAGAGCAGAAGCCAGTTTACATCCAAAGAAGTTTATGCTGTGCAATAGGCTGGACTTGAAGGGAATCGTTTATTATGAGCTGTTACCTGAAAACCAGACCATTAATTCGATGAAATACTGTTCTCAACTGGGGGAATTAATGCGAGCAATCGACTAAAAGCGGCCTGAATTAGCCACCGAAAATTAACAACACCCAAAAGAAATTTTTAGAATTTGACTGGGATGTTTTGGCCTATCCATAGTGCACTCCCGACCTTGCGCTCTCCGACTACTATTTATTTAAATCGTTTCAAAACAGTTGAAAGGAAGACTTGAAAAATCACCTAGATCAGTTCTTTAGCCAGAAGCTTCAGAGCTTTTACGATATTATGCACCTACCGGAGAACTGGAGATTGGTCATCGAACTATATATATATATATATATATATATATATATATATATATATATATATATATATATATATATATATATATATATATATATATATATATATATATATATATATATATATATATATATATATATATATATATATATATATATATATATATATATATATATATATATATATATATATATATATATATATATATATATATATATATATATATATATATATATATATATATATATATATATATATATATATATATATATATATATATATATATATAATTTGATATGTTTCTCGACCGTGCAATTTATAGTTTTTTTCTTGGGGAAATTGGTTGTTTTCAGGCTTGAGGTCAGCAGTAAAACAAGTGTTTAATCGTCTCAATATTTCGTCATTGTTTTGATGACTTCATCAGGAGACTCTAAAATTATTTTTTTCCTTTTATTATTTAATAAACAATGAAATAGTTAGAACACCAACATGTTAATATATAAATTCACATAACAATAAATATACAAACTTACAATTAATGACTATGGTTTAAAACGTGTGTATCTAAATAACGTTCTTGAACGATACGGGCCCAACCAGGAATTAACAGTCTTTTTTAAACACTAAGGTATTTCAACCTACAACCATCGAGGTTGAAAAGACTGGAGCACTTTCAACACGAACATACATTCTTTGGTGTTATTTGAGAATATGGCAATAAATACTGCTAAGACCACTCGTATCTGATTTAAAATTCATCGTGGTCTTATTTTGTCTTATATGACACATCTCCAAAAACAGTCTTTTTTTGTAGTTATTCATCTGTTGTATGACTTTTACATTGTCGAAATCCATATTATGTCCAGTATTGAGGAAATGGTCAACCACAGCACATCTGTTGTTGTGATTACGGCAGTCACTCTTGTGCAATGTCATTCTCTGTTTAAGCCACTGACTGGTCTGTCCTATATAAGACTGTTCGCAATCTTTGCAGGTCAGTTTATAAATTACATTTGATTGTAGACCGATTGGAATGGTATTTTTGATTTTGGTGAACAGATTCGCGATCGTTAGTTGATTGTATTGACTAATTTTTATGTGAGGAAAGTGTTTGAATACTTTTGTCACCCCTTGGGATAGACCATTCACTTTTGGGATTTTTTTGTAAACTAATTCTGCCACGTTGTCTTCTAAAGGGCCGTCATAGAATTGTGTGCTGTATATCAATCGTTTCAATATATTTTTCGGGTAACCATTGTTCAGAAACAATTCGTATAGAATTTTTATATTTTTTTTGTAACAGAGTGCTATGGCTGATCCGTGTGATCCTGTTTTTCATTTGGACAATTGTGTTATATTTTTGGCTTCTGGACTGGAGTAATTGCCATCTGGAGTGACTGCCGTAATCACAACAACAGATGTGCTGTGGTTGACCATTTCCTCAATAATGGACATAATATGGATTTCGACAATGTAAAAGTCATACAACAGATGAATAACTACAAAAAAAGACTGTTTTTGGAGATGTGTCATATAAGACAAAATAAGACCACGATGAATTTTAAATCAGATACGAGTGGTCTTAGCAGTATTTATTGCCATATTCTCAAATAACACCAAACAATGGATGTTCGTGTTGAAAGTGCTCCAGTCTTTTCAACCTCGATGGTTGTAGGTTGAAATACCTTAGTGTTTAAAAAAGATTGTTAATTCCTGGTTGGGCCCGTATCGTTCAAGAACGTTATTTAGATACACACGTTTTAAACCATAGTCATTAATTGTAAGTTTGTATATTTATTGTTATGTGAATTTATATTTTAACATGTTGGTGTTCTATACTATTTCATTGTTTATTAAATAATAAAAGGAAAAAAAAAATTTTAGAGTCTCCTGATGAAGTCATCAAAACAATGACGAAATATTGAGACGATTAAACACTTGTTTTACTGCTGATCGCAAGCCCGAAAACAACCAATTTCCCCAAGAAAAAAAACTATATATATATATATATATATATATATATATATATATATATATATATATATATATATATATATATATAGGAAATTTTATTTAGTTACTTTATGATGCTGTGGCCCAGCTTCTAGACAACGGGAAGTGTAGGTGCAAAATCCTGATGGGTGACTTTAATGCTAGAATTGGAACAAATAGAATTGGAAAACAATATTTTGTAATTATATTGTCATGAACGAGTACGAGGAAAGGTTAGGATAAAGTATCGAAGAGAACGTACAAGAATGGTAAGATTAAAGGAGGGCAAAGTGAATTTTGTTAAGCTGCTTCAGGGGTACAGCGATTTTGAGATTGCTTTTTAGAAGCAATTCTCCTTTGCTGTGTTGCAAGACCCAGAAGTGATGGAAATAACATATCAGTATGAAAAAATCATCGACAATGTGTTTGAAACAGCTGCTGCAATAGCACCAGCAGAAATAAGTTAAACAGTCAAAAATCTCCAATTAGATAATTGATTTAATGAAAAAACGGCATACAATGTGGAATGCAGGGAGTCTTTTTGGCAGAGTCGAGTACGATGAACTTTGCAAAACTATAAGAAAACGTATTCGAGAGGAAACACGTTGGTTCAACATGCAGCTAGTGCAAAAAGCATTTGAAAATAAAACAAGGGAATAAACAAAGCGAAACACAAGCTGAGAAATAAAAGGACACAAATGTCTGACTTAATACGCGAGGATGGTGTACGGAAACGTACGGAAATGTTAGAGGTTGTTAGAAGATTTTATTCAAAGTTATATGAAGATCAGAACTAGTCAAAGACTGCAATGCCCACGGAAGAGCAAATGCGAGATATACTGTTGGATGAAGTGACAAATTCCATAGAAGCGATGAAGAATGGAAAGACTTCAGGAAATGACAATGTAACGGTTGAAATGTTAAAGGCGGCTGGTAGAACTTTGTATAAAATACTGGCAAAATTGTACTCAAAATGCATCAAAGAATAAAAAATAACCAACCTATGGAAATATACTGAAGTGATTCTTCTTTATAAGAAAGGAGCACAGGAAGATTTAAAAAGCTATCTCCTAGTATCAGTATTGTCAGCCTTCTATCAATATTGTACAAAGTTTTCATCAAGATAATCTCTAAAAGAATATTAAGAACACTGAATGACGCCCAACCAAGAGAGCAAGCAGGATTCAAAAATCGATTCAGAACAATGGATCATATCCAAGTTGTCCAACAGGCTATAGAAAGGTACCATGCCACTGTCCTTGGCTTTTATTGATTATGAAAAGGCATTTTACTCAATATCAAAGCAAGCCATAATGGATGAATTGATTAATCATGGGATAGACAAGACCCATGTAAACCTACTGAGATCCATGTATGATGAAGCTACAGCGACAGTTCACATGGATGCTCTAGAAGTTAAAATCAATATAGAACGGAGTGTACGGCAGGGTGACTCAATTCGCCTGCTCTTTTCTCAGCCTGCCTTGAAGAGGTATTCCGTAATCTGGATTGGGAACAGAATGGAATAAAAATAAATGGTCCACACTTAATTCGTGATAATATCGTTCTCCTGTCACAGGACCCAGATATGCTACAAAAACACATACAAGAGCTGCAAAGGGCGGGAGATCCATTTGGCTTAAAAATAAACCTGAAAAAGAGTCAAGTTATGTTCAACAAATTTGCTGAAAATAGAAGAATATCTATTTTAGGAAGCGATTTAGAGGAGTGGATCACTACATATATCTTGGGCAAAGGATTTCAATAGATGGTGATACTGCCCGTAAAGCAGAATTGCGTGTTAAGTCCGCCTGGCAGATATTGGTAGGTTCAATATAGTGTTTAAGAAAAAACTTTGTTTGAAGAGAATAGTTTTTGATCAGTGCGTGCTGTCTGATCTGACATACGAAAATGAAAAATGGACACTCACATCACAATTAGTTCAAAAACTTCGGGTAGCACAGAGGGGAATTGAAAGGTGTATGCTTGGTGTTACAAAGCGGGACAGAAAGACCTGCACATGGATCAGAGAACAGACGAAAATATGTGACATTATTGAAAGGCGACTCGCTGGTTCGAGTACAATCAAGGAAATAACAAAAATTCTACAAAAAGTTTGGCGAACCGAACGGATTCCGGAAGATTGGAAAGACGCTCTAATCCGTCCACTACGTAAGAAAGAAGATAGAACAGATGTAAACAACTATAGAGGAATATCTCTTCTCCCAGTTTGTTAAAAGATTCTATCCCAATATCTACTAGACAGAGCACAGGGACAGAACCTAAGATTGATGAATATCAAGCAGGTCTTCGACCAGGCACATCTTGCCCGGAACAGATCCTGAATCTAAAGTGATCCGAAGACATCAAAAACTGTACAATAAAAATCTCGTTTGTACGTTTGTGAATTTCAAAAAAGCATATGATTTTATTGACCGCGAATGTTTATTCCAAATCTTGAAAGAACAAGGACTAGATCTGAAAACGCTGGCAATTATTAAAGCAACATTAACTAACACAAGGTCAAAAGCTAAATGCATGGGTGATATCTCAGAGCCCTTTGAAATTAAAACTGGAGTGAGACAAGGGGACAGACTCTCGCCACTCTTTTTTAACTGTGTTCTAGGAAAAGTATTACAGGAGTGGCGTGAAAAAAAGTCGGCGTGAATATTGACGAGCCCCTTAAACTGGGAATAACCAACATCAAAATTGATTGTCTGGCTTTTGCTGATGATCTAGCAATTTTGGCTCAATATACATTAAAGGCACAAAAAGAGATTGAAATCCTAAAAGAAACAGCAGAAAAGGTAGGACTCCAAATTTCCTTTGAAAAGATACATTACATGACCTGCAACACACTAAGAGCACCATTTCTAAAAACAAAATATTATAACATCAGACGAGTCTCTCAATTCAAATATTTGGGTAAAATATTCATGGAAAACGGGTTGGAAAAAGCGGCCAATAAGAATAGATGTCAAAAAATGCATATCTAAAAACACAAATCTGAGACATTACAACACAGTTATTAAGCCAGAATGTCTATATGGGGCAGAAACGCTCATTTTAAATAGAAAGAGAGACATCGAGGAGATTGGAAAGAAGGAAAGAAAAATTATAAGCAAAATCTTCTAAACAAATAAATAACACAACATACCGACTTCGAGAAAAACGAGAAATTAAACAATACTCAGATATACATAGCGATATGAGCAAAAGAAGACTTAAGTTTTACGGATACATAAAACGAATGAATCCGAGTAGGCTAACTAGACAAATAGTCGAATTTTATGAAAATAGGAGTAGAGTTAAAGTAGAAATAATTAAATGGATTAGTGCAATTAAAGAGGACCTAAGATCGGCAAATATTACACAAAGTGAAATTTCAGGATACAGGCTGTTTCAGACACGGTCAGATAAGTTTAACGTTTAGGGGTTGGCCAGATGTAGGAAAACTGGAACAACTTGGTCTGGCGAAAGGAAAAAAGCTCATAGCGAAAGAATGAAATTAGTATGGGCTCAAAGGAAGGTTAGCAACAACAAACGCCTCTAACTGTACGTCGCGTGGTCCACCTGAGCCCATACGTGAATAATATATATATATATATATATATATATATATATATATATATATATATATATATATATATATATATATATATATATATATATATATATATATTGATTAAATGTAATTTTTAGTAAATATAATTTTTCTCAAAAAATTCGTCGAATACTTTGACATAACTTCAACAATTCAGCCATTCTTGTAAAATTTATTCTTCACTATCTTGCGAAGTTATCCTTGCATAATATAGTCACGTATTGTTATCATCATCTTATTTTGAGTAAAAGATAAACAACTATAAATGAAACTCAGTAACTGGGAGCCAATTCATTCTTTCTAATATTTCTTCAAGCCGTATAATTTTCATATAGCATTCGTTGTACCAGCAAAAGATAGAGCGTAAAAATTAAACAACAGTGTTATTGGGTATAATAATTAATACCATTAAAATATACCTCGCTTGTTAACATTGCTCTGTAGTAAATATATAACATATTTGCAGTAATAGTATTAAAAATATAAGCTGCAAAAAATGTAGAAAATTATAAAACGTTTGTTATATAAAACAAGACGGAAAAAATCGATTATGAACCGACAAAGGAGGGATTCAGAATGGACTCAATTTTTCACACATAATCTGCAAGAACCAGGAAATTAATTTGTGAAGTGATTGCTTTTCAACATTGTTTTAAAAATTACAAACAATTTCACTTTTAATGTGTCACTCTAATTTAAATTAATTTCCGTTCTTTCACAAGAAAATTTAGCGTGGACATGTTCTAAATATCTAATCATAAAAGTTTTTTGATCGTTTGCAACAAAAACATATTCAACTGAAAATTAATATTAAATGAATTGTTTTTTTTTTCAAGATATAGTTTACTTAATGACATTTATGCCATTTATTAGTTTGATTTGTTAGTGCAAACATTTTCTCTATCCATTTCTTACCAACCAATATTGGAACAATAGTCCTCAACTTAACTGTCGGCCTTGTTTGGCTACCTTTAACATTTATTTTTGAAAAAAGTAGTACCAACTTAATCTTCGAAATAATCTCCCTCACTGTCTGTACACTTTCGCGATCTTTCTTTCAGCTGGCGAATCCTAGATTGAAATAAGCTTGATGATTTTAATTTAGTAAAGGCTGCCTCAATACCTTTTTTGATTTCCTCAAGAGATGGGAAACGGCTATCAACCAGGTGAGGTTACAGAGATGAGAAGAGATGAACATCCGAAGTGAGCAAGTCTGGAGATACGCCTGTGTTAAAATCGCCCAGCTCAACTCGGTTATCGTTTTCAGAGTCATTTTTATTGCATTTCGCCATGATAAACAGCTTAGATGGTAAAAACTTACTTTGTTGGAAGCCTTGAAAAATCACCTGTACCAGTTCTTTAGTAAATTTATTTATTGACTTTAATTTATATATTGACTTTAATTTATTTATTGACTATTTATACTACAAAAATTAGTTATATTTGTAAAAACGCTGTAGTAAATGCTAAATACAAAAAAACAGAAATACAGAAAGGATATATGTATTATAATAATAAATAATTTAGTTAATATTATGGCTTTTTATTTCATTTACGAATATATATGCCTAATTTATATATAAACATCAACTCGGTGTAAGATGCAATTGATTAACTAACCAATTTTTGGAAATGATATGATTTTATGACCGAAGATTCCAATTTCTTAATAATTTTTTGTCGTATTGGCCACGTAAAAAACACTTTACTCTTTGAAAAAATATAATAAGTCTTCATTAATTTAATACAGCAACGATAATTAGACAATAATTTATTGTTTTAAAAAATTGTATACTTTTATCAGTTTTATTCATACTGCCCTACACCGCTGCCAAATCGGAAACAGTAATCAGCCATATGCAGCTACTATTCTGGTCCCACTTACAGAATCATATGCTCTTTCCTGTTGTTTTATATTTAAAGGCTGTAACCGACCAGCTGAAGGCGATTCCAGAATCTGTGTTAACATTGCTATGGAGAGTGAGCAAATCGGTCTTCATCGCTGTGTGGCTTCGCAAGACAACTACTTTGAAGGAGACAATGTAACAATGTAAGTAATTGGTACTTTCAATTGAATAAAACATTTTTAAAAATCAGTCTCATTACTCTGTTTACGCATCTCGCATCAGGATTCGTAGCAGCAATTGTTTTGCCCACAAATGAAATTTCTTATGAACTTATGAACATTAAATAAAAAATTTATATAATACCAATTGACCACTGTAGTCAGAGCATCATGAATCGATAATATAACAGTCGCGGATTCAACCATCGCCCGGAGTGGGAATGTTTGTGCTGTTAAATTTGGACAACAATGGTTGATGAATTATAATTGTTCAGAATAATAATAGTTCTGTGTAGTTTAGTGTAGTAACACCAACAAAAGTAAAGACAAGGTGTAGTAACACCAACCAAAGATTATTAGACTCAACGATGTAGACGGCGTATAATACAATATATTCAAGATATTCTCTGACATGTTTCGGCTACACGACCATTCTCAAGAGAGAGAGTGATAAACTAAACTAAATTTTCAAAGTTCTGACTAATGGAGGTCGATTTTTTTTGTCTCTTTAAATTTATAATTATATAATCAAAAATATCGCAAATAATAATGGATATCAGCCCAGCATTATATATAATATGATAAAAAGCATGATTAAGAAAAGTCACATTTTTATGCCGCAACACCCGAAAAAGATTCTAAAAATTGATATGCTATAAACTATATTCATAAATTAAGTTTCAAAATCACAAATCATTTAAAGAAAGAAAATATTATCTCTGTTAATAAGAATAATCTTGCATGGATGCTAAATAATTACAAAGAAAGAGCAAAATTTTGTGACAAATCCGTATCAATATTCGAAAAATGTAATATGTGTGACGTATATATATATATATATATATATATATATATATATATATATATATATATATATATATATATATATATATATATATATATATATATATATATATATATATATTATAATTAGAGAAAGCTTTGCTCAACGTTGTATAGATCAGAACCTTTCTTTTAACACCAATAATGTCAAATTAATATATATCTTCAATAAAAGCAAATTAAAAAAAAAACATATACGACGGTAAAAATTTTACAAACTAGACTTCGGAAATACTCTAGTTATTGCAAGTGTCATAGATTTAATGAGGCAAAAAAACCGACCTCCATGAGACAAAACTTTTAAACTTTAGTTTAGCTTATACATAACTCTCTTTGAGAATGGTCGCGAGGCCGAAACGTGTCAGAGAATATCTTGAATATATTGTGAAACAAATACCAAGTGTTTTAATTTTTATCAATATATATTTTGGTTTTACCGATATATTATATAATAATAGTAATTATTCTCCCTTTTCCTTCATCATAATCATCTCAGTTTTCACATAGCTTCAAGTTTCGAGTTTTTGAATGAAAAAAATCCAAATGATATCCCTTTCTATCTTTGGTTGGCTTGTGCCATCCGATATTTATATTTTTCCTGCCCTTTCAAACTTACTATGTCAATAATTCGAACAAGATCAAAATGTGATACGGTGTACAGTCTGCCGACAGATGACATGAATTTACACTAAACTAAAAACTATGTCTATAAGAGTGTTAGAATTTTGAAACGTAATAGCGTAATAGCAAACAAACGATTTATTGAAAGAAAAACAATTTTTCTTGGCGCGTTATTTCGCGAAATGGTAATGTTAGCTGGCCACCAAGATCATGGGATATCCCGCCCTTGGATTATTTTTTGTGGGGTTATGTTAAATTCCTGCTTAATAGAAATAAGATCCGAACAATTCTTGACCTTAAACGAAACATTCAGGCCACGATTAAAAATATACGAAGCGATATGTGTGAAAGAGTAATCGAAAATTCAGTCTGCAGAATACATTCCACCAAACGAAGCTGAGCGGGACTTTGAACGACATTATTTTCATAATAAAGAGTGTTACAATAAGGAAGCAAGATGTTAGTTTTAAATAAAACATAGTTTTCTGTAGCTAAGTATTGAAATATTTATTGATTTGGAATATAGACATTTGGAAATTATGTATGGCCCAACATATCTAGTAAATGGCCGCCACGGCTTTAGTGGCACATGGACCTTCTTCTGGCGAAATTTTCAAATCCCACAAAAAAGTCCATAGGTGTTAAATCGCAAGATCTTGTTGTCCAATAATCCAATTGGTGGATTTTTTCGCTATGCATGGTCTGTTGGCAGAAGTTGTTGAGTTAATAGGACTTTATAAGCATGGAGTTGCAAACCTTTACTGAGAATACGGTGAAGAATGGCTGTTGAAATGTCCAATTCTTATTCTTGATGACGAATCGAGGACCCTGGACTCTCGACCACACTCTCACGATGTGCCGTGATATTTTGTTCTGAACGACCACTGCGAGTTCGGGTCGGTTGTTTCACATTAATAACATTCGAACTTTTCTATTATTCTTTTCACAGTTGATAAATTTGGACCATTATTTCGACCGAAAATTGAACTCACTTTATGAATCGTAGCAACCAAAGTTTCACCATTTTGATAGTACGATTTAACAATAGGGACGCTTGCTGTATCGTGTAGCACTTCATGTTTATTAACTCCTATCTGTCTTTTATCGACCTGTCACAATTCTTGATCAATCGAATCATGACAGCCAATGGCGCGCAATTCAAATCTTACGCTCTTATTGTAACACCCTATATAATGCCATTATTTGTTTTTCAAGATAAAATATAAATTACCTGATTATAACTTGTAGTTATCATTGTGCCTCATTTTAAAGCTCTTTCATTCTTATTGGATAACCTTGTATACTAGAAAGAACATTTGAAAAAGAATAATATCTGATAATTTGAAGATTTAATTTCTCTTTAAGGAACTGTATATTTTAATTAGTTATATTACTTTAAAATCACATCTACTGAACATATCTAGTGCA
Source organism: Cosmopolites sordidus (assembly GCA_031761425.1). Classification (NCBI taxonomy): domain Eukaryota; kingdom Metazoa; phylum Arthropoda; class Insecta; order Coleoptera; family Curculionidae; genus Cosmopolites; species Cosmopolites sordidus. The sequence goes on from JARFXV010000062.1 coordinate 100,883, forward strand.
AATTACATTTGCATAAAGAGAATTTGTTATACAATATCAATTGATTTGTCAATATTGCCAATTATTCGAACACGACTGACCTGCGTTAAACCGTTGTCTTAACATAATTTGATCTGATTTCGTCGAGTTGAAGTAAACATTTTTTTTTTAATTACATTATACAACCTTGAAAATTGAGAACATAATAATCAGTGATATTTTATTTGTTGAGTTAGGAAATGAGGAAAATATCCGGTATCTTTTAATATAGTCCAAAACTTATATTACACGAAGTGGCCGTTCCTGCTGGGAGTTGCTGTTCGATAAAAGCTATTGTTCATGTTAGGGAGTTCCTAACTTATAATACGAGGTGTGTAAACAAAGTAACGAAACTGGTGGCCTGGCGATCATTCTGGCAACACTGTGGGTTTACGCGTTGGTGGTATCTGATGCGTTTTTAGTATGAGGTGGAACTTAGGATTGGAGGTACTTAGTAGTCCATAAAAATTGTTTTCGTGACTTCTATCACTTCTTGCAATTGAAGGCCTTTCGAGGGTGAGGCTCATTTTGAATCGAGTATCGGCCTTCTAAAAATGCCTTAAACCCCCTGAAATCTTGGGCCTGTGATAAAACACTGTTTTACGTCATCAGTCTTATTACTTTATTTGCACACCTCTTAATTATTACCAGTTCAATGAGTGGAAGTCTGAAATGAAGATATTCTGAAATATTCTAACCCTAGATAATAAATGCTAATACAAGATTTTGTATCTGTTATGGTTTATACAAAAATGTAAAATATTACATAATTTTAATACATACTCTGGTTTTAACTAACTCTGTCAGAACGGGCGTTTCAAATTTTAATCCGAGTATAGCTTATACCTGCTATATTCTTGCATTGTAAAACTGGCCCTAAAGCTATGATTTCCATTAGCGGTGTTGTTATATAGCGTCCGTAATGTAGCGGTGGATGAAGTCACTAAAACGCTGTCTACGCAAATCAAATGGCTTTGGTTTCCTAGAGAACGTTGGTTGTGAGCGTAGAGTCAAATAGCGGTGCTGCCACTTGCCTGACGGCCAGCACAGCGGTGACAAATAATCGTGGAACTACAAAAAGCAACAATACTTCAACGATCAAAGGCGCTGAAAAGCATGCACGCAAGTTGCGAACTCGAAAATTTGGTGTTTTCTGATGAGAAAATTTTCACTGTTCAGTAAGGCATAAACAAACAAAACGATCGTTTGTGGTTGAAGAGCAAGTCCAAGCGACAATTTAGACAACCGAGTTGCTATGCATAAACAAGCGCCTGCTTCTGTGATGGTTTGGACTGCTGTAACTGCAAATGGCTTACTTTCTGCTCGTTTTCATTGATCAGGGTGTCAAGATGAACCAGCAAGTGTACCAACAAAACCTGTTAAACGATGCGTTGATTCCTTGGACACACAAACAATTTAGTTCCATTTGTTTCTACAGGACTCAGACCATTCTATAATGCTAATTTGACACAACAGTTTTTACAAAATCACGTTCCACAGTTCATTTCTTCGCAACAATGTCCTCCATACTCACCAGACTTGAATCCAATGTACTTCTCGATATGGTCCATTTTGGAGGCTAAGGTGTTAACAAAAAATATGAGAGTTTGAGCACATTGAAGTCAGTGCTTCCTCGGGAATGAACGAATTCCACAAACTCACATTCGTTCAGCCTGCGATGCATTCATAGGAAGACTTGATGTCAGCATCCGCGCCAGAGGTGGCCATATTGAACAATTTTAATAATAATTTTATTGTATTTTCGACATTGTCTAAAAATATTAAATAAAAATATTCATAATTGACAAAACTACAGCATTTTTTATTTGTAAAATTCGAGTGACGGACCCTGTACTGGTGTTAAGCGAAAGTATTGCCTGAATTTTTCTTCGTTGCAGTGCAGGTGGCGACGCACTAAATTTTGAAATGCACCCTTTGTAGCACGATTTCCAAATATATCACCCTCTTCTAAACGAATGTTTTCGTCTTCCGATGACTCCTCACCTCCCAAATATATGTCTAAATCGTCAGTCTAGGTCGTCAATTCTCCACCGTAATACGCTCATTGCCCGTTGTACATCTATTTTTAAGCTGACATCTCTGATCACAAACCGAAGCTTTTGTGATTATTGAAGTGAAAAGTCTAGTTTCTAGTTGAGCAATTAAAAAGAAAACTGACAACATACAAGAACAATATCTATATGTATAAATGGAATCAAAACGTTTTATTAAAAACATAAGTCCTTTTCGAAGGGATATCGTCAAAATTACATGTAATTGTCTGATCTTCCAAAAATACAGTACATAAATAAAATGAATGTGTGGGAGTATAACAGAATAAATCAATTTACCTTGAACCAAGAAGGAATAAAGCGGGTAGATAGTTGTGCAAAAATATTGCATATTATTAATTTATAATTCTCTTTAGATGTATATTTAGCTTTTGAAAGGTTTGACAAAAAAGATGACTATTTTTATACGTTTTCGTCAGAATTATTTTCATAAGAGTCTGTTAGAAATAGCTTTGAAACTTGGTTGTGTCGTTCGATATTGTTCTAGAAAATAGGCTAGAACTAAATATATTAATTCTTATGAAATACCGTACAAAGAATATTCTACTATTTTTATAGCGTCGATTTAATATGAAATAAGTCCTAGAAAGAACGTATTGTCGTGATTTAATGCCTTTAACTTTTTCCAGTACACCTTATATTGCAATGATACGTATGCTAAATTTACGGGGATTGTCTTAAATTTTTAATTATAGCTATATTGCGATAATAAGATAATAAAATATTTATTGACCGAATTTGGTTTCTAAAAAATGCTCGAATTAGGCAAATATCGGAATTTATTATTTATGGTGTCCTTATGTCGATTTATTATTTCATTCATTGATATACTATTATAGATGAGCTGCTAGTTTCCGGCTTCTATCACTTTTGATAATATTTCACAAACATATCAATCAGGATATTATAGTCACATCTTCAGAAATATATGTTAGCCAATCAACCAAAGGGGGGCGTACAGCCAATCGAATTGAAATCCCGATGTGATTATATTTCTTCTAATCGAACTAGTAATATCATACAGTTCGGAACGAGACTCTGAGGTGATCGGACGTGTTTGTCTGGTCACCATGGGGACAGATAGCAGTGTCCGTTGGTAGTCTCGGTCGCCGACGTACAGATCTGGCCAAGGGAGCGGACAACCCCGAAGTGTCGTCTCCGCCAGTCGGCACTTCAAACCTAACCCAGAGAATAAGTCTTAGCCCCGAAGTTGGTGAAGAACGAAGCACCGGGACCGGCAGCAACACCAAATCCTTCTTGCCCGGACTCGCTAACATGGAATAAACAGTGTAATACTGTAAGCAGAGGATGGACTCTGTGATGGTCGGATGCGTTGCGAGCGCGCTGGCCATCGTGGGGGCAGACGTCCATGGCTGTTGACCGTTCCAGCAGCGGGAGTCCGAACTGGATTAGGGAGCGGGCACCCCCCGAGGTTCGTCACGCAGGACGCGTGGCGACCTCAAACCTAACCAAGAGAATAAGCCTTAGCCCCGAAGACGGTGAAGATGAAACGCACTGGGACCGACAACAACATCCAGTCCGTCCATTCTGTGCTATCAACAACATCGAAATAAAACCACTAACACCGGTATAACGTCAAGAAAACAAAAAAGAGAACATCAAGAAAACAAAAAAGAGAACATCAAGAAAACAAAAAAGAGAATAACAAAACAAAATAGAACAGAATAACATCAAGAAAACAAAAAAGAGAACATCAAGAAAACAAAAAAGAGAATAATACAACAAAACAGAACAGAATAACACCAAGAAAACAAAAAAGAATAGGCCAAAACACCACAGACACGAAGAAGAACCGAACAGTACATCAGTTCATTCAAAAAATCCAGCGACAACGACCAGCGTACCAACCAATCGATCTACGAATAAACTTCCACTGGACTCGACCCTCGCGGGTCGTTTCCGGAGCAGTAATCACTTCACTTCGGTCGATTAATCTCGACCAGTACCGTATGGTATTAACCGCGCCAAAAGGACGGCGCATAAAATCCAGATTGCGACTGTCGCGAAACAGTCGTAATCGTAATAAGAGAACAAAAGTAAGGGCCTCAGGGTCAACTTGACACACAGGATATGAAGAAGAAGAAGAGTAATATCATAAGAAAGGAAGAATCTTGTGTTGGATGTTGTAGAGATTAGACGTGTTTTACACTGAGCTCTCTCACATGCGCACAAGTGTTCCGCACAGGTGGCGTAATTTTAAATCGATAACGACCGTTAAAAACCGTTAAAGTATCGCGACGGTTTAAACGGTAAAGACTATGGATAGCTCCAGTAGCGATGAGGCCATTGTGGCCGAGATCGCGAGAGAAGTGGAGAGTTCTGCGTTGAAGAGCCTCGAGAAAGAGGTGAAAAGACTCAGGGAGAAACAGGAGGAAAGCCAAGCGCTTGTGAAAAGGCTGCTAGAAGACAATGCAAGACTACTAGCAGAGATATTAGTCTTGCGAAAAGAGAGAGAAGAGGACAAGAAAGAGCCCGAAGAAGAGGAGATGAAGGACGTCTCGCAGAGTCAAGAGACGTCCAAGAAGTTGAAGAGGAAGAAAAAGAGAGCGCCAGTCCCGCAACGTAGAGAAGAAGAGTCGGGTAGCGAAGACTGCCTGGAACCCCAGGTGGTAAGTATCCCCCAAAAATCCGTCGGAGACCAATGTTTGGTCTCCGACTCCGAGGATTTCCGTAGCGTTAATAAACGCAGACGGAGATCCTCTCCGCTGCTAGTTAACGACGTGAACTTTCCAGTTCTGTCGTCAAAACCGGCGGCGGGTTCCCGTTCTAACGGGGTCTCTGACCCAAGCCCCGCCCACTCAGGCAAAAGCGGCCAGCCAGAACCCGACATCCTCCGTCGGAAATTCTGGCCAGCCAGCTAAGAATTCCTGGGTGCCGCCAGTCGTTTTGCGCGACAAGGCGGCATTCCAAGAGGTGATAAGGCTGTGCAAACAGCAAAACATTACCTGTGGTATTTCTACCACCAAACCTAATGGGGTTATGTTCAAACCCCCAAAGCCCGATGATTTCCGAGCCTTTACCAAATTCCTGGTTGAGCGTAATTACGCTCACCACGCATATACAACCCCAGAAGAACGCAATCTCCGCGTTCTTTTCCGTGGCGTCCTCGAAAATATTCCTATCGAGGACGTCAAAGCCGAACTTGAATCTTTGGGTTACCACCCTACCTACGTTGAACGCTGGAAAACAAAAAAGGGTGCCCCACTGGCTTTCATGCAGATAACGGTGCCTAAGACTGAGAAAGGCATCATTAACACAAAGTATTTCATGGACCAAACCATCAGAGTCCAAATCTAAAAATCCTCGGGCCAAGTTGGGCAGTGTTTTAACTGCCAACAATTTGGCCACACAGCACGCAAGTGCTTTGCCCCTCAAAGTGTGTTAAATGCGCTGCCGATCATAAGTCTAGGCATTGCCCCAAACCCAAAGATTCCCCGGCCAAATGCGCTAACTGTGGTGGTAATCATACCGCCAGTTACCGCAAGTGTTCGGCCCGTCCCGCTCCCCGTGCTGCGAAGGCTTCGTCCTCGCAGCACACCCGCAAGGCTGCTCCACAGCCAAAACCCGTGCAAAACCCCACATCCACCTTCGTGTGGGGGTCTCAGCACAATGCGCAACCCAATCCCCAAGTTAATATTCAAACTGACGTAGGTCAGATTGTAAATCACTTCTCCCAACAGATAATGAGCCTAATAATGGCTCAATTAACGTCTGCCTTCCCCAACAATGTCCGTTAAACCGGATTCCCTAAAAATTATTTCATGGAATGCCAACTCCGTACGTGGCAAGAAGGAGGAACTTGCTCATGTACTTTCAGCACATAATATCGATGTCATCCTAATTCAGGAGACATTTTTAAAACCCTCCACCCGTTTCAGCATCCCGAACTATAAAGTTCACAGGGATGATAGATTCAACGGCCGTGGTGGCGGCACGTTGATTCTTATTAAACGTAACATCCGGCATTATAGACTTCCAGTACCAGAGCTTGCCACTCTGGAAGCCACTGCCATTAAAGTCGAGCTCAAGGACCGACCTATCATTCTTTATTCCGTGTATCAGCGTCTCGGTGAACCTTTGGTTCCGGCTGATTACACCAAAATCTTTGACACAGATGCCGCCATTATTATCGACGGCGATTTCAACGCACACAACACTCGCTGGGATTGCAGGACCACGAACGATCGTGGTAGCACCCTAAGCACTGTGTGCGAATCGCTCGGGCGCCTCATCGCCTTTCCTGATGAGGCTACCCACTATGCCTATAACCGCCCGCATCACACGGGATCAGTTATAGACTTCTTCATTACGAAGAATTCCTCCAGAGCGATTGCCACGTCGGTCATGCACGAGCTCGACTCCGACCATCTTCCTGTCCTCCTCGAACTCGGGGACAGCCGACTCTTGGGTGCTCCGTTTAAGTTGACATATAATGTCACTAATTGGAACATTTTCCAAACCCTTCTCCATTCCACGGAGCCAATCCCCACAATTGCTTCCCCGAAGCAGCTCGATCTTGCTGTCGGTAAACTGACATAGGACATCCAAAAGGCGTTCGGCCTTGCCACGAGGCATCGGACGGTCGACCACCTCCAGCGAACTTCCGACCTCCCGACGGATCTGAAAGACCTTCTCCGGGCGAAAAATCGCCTGGTTAGGAAAGCCAGATCCATCCTCGATCCCGAGGATAAAAGTCGGGCAAACGGGCGATCAGAGAAGCCAGAGAGGCGATGACGTCGTACAGGGATGAGAAGTGGGATTCACTTCTTTTCTCTGTCGACACGTCAAATCCGATTCAGATCTGGCGTCTGGCAAGGTCCTTGGCGGGGAAATCCCGACGGGATATTCCCCCCTTGAAGTCGGATGATGGCGTTTCTATCGCCGTCTCCCATTTGGAAAAAGCTGAGATGCTGGCGGAGTCTTTTAGACTCCAGATGACCAGTCCGAGGCTGACCGAGGCGCAGACGGAAGAACAGGCAGTCGACCGCGCGCTTACGCGCTTTTGACGGATAAGCCTGAACTTTCCTATCTGCAGGATTACCTCGCTTCTCCAAAGTCAGTAACGGCTATCATTCGTAGTTTCGCCCCCAATAAAGCTCCGGGCTGCGACGGCATCACCGTCCGACAGCTCCGGAAGCTCCCAAGTAAGCAAATCGCGAATATCGTGAATTCCATTCTGCGTTTGCAATACTTTCCAACCTCTTGGAAACACGCTAATTTAGCGGTGATTCCGAAGAAGAGAGATGCAAAGCTCTCTTCTGATTTTTGGCCTATCAGCCTTCTAAGTAATCTCTCAAAGATAGCCGAAAAGGTCATTCTTTTCGCTTTAAATGACTTTACCGACAGCAAAGGTGTTATACCTAATGAGCAATTCGGGTTCCAAAAGGGACATTCGTCCCTGCAGCAATGCGCAAGGCTTGCTGGCGAAATCCATCAGGCTTTTCGATTAACAAAATGCGTTGGCGCTGTGTTTCTCGACATTTCCAAAACCTTTGACAAAGTATGGCACCGTGGTCTTATTTATAAGACCATGGAATTAGGTTTTCCAAAAGATCTTACCATACTTATCCGCTCCGTCCTGAAAGGCAGATCCTTTCAGGTTAAAATAAATTCGACCCTCTCAACGACTAAACCCATAGAGTCGGGCGTCCCGCAAGGTTCTCCCCTGTCCCCGGCCCCGGTTCTTTGTCACATCACGTCATGCATCGGCTATTCAAAACCGATTGCAAAAGCAACTAAATGTTGCGATTTCCTGGCTTAAATTCTGGCGTCTGCAGGTCAATTTTAAAAAGACCCAGGCGATAATTTTCACCAGAAAGCGCAAAAGCGCAGCCAGACTGCTGGTTGACAAAGTGCCTATTCCGTGGTTGCAAAAAGCAACCTATCTAGGCTTACATTTCGACTGCTCTCTTTAGTGGTCTAGTCAAATCCAGCTTACTTTAAGCAAGGGGCACGGTGTACCCCTTGATTTCCAGGTCGAGCAAGCTAAACCCTTGCATCAAAGTAAATATCTATAATACCTTAATTAGATCTGTATATTTATACGGTCTATTAGTGTATTTTCGCTTCCTGTCACCTTATTCGGTGCACAGATTGCAAATTCTCCAGAACAAAACGTGGCGTTTGGCACTCAACGCTCTATGGTTTGTTCGGAATGCCCAAATTCATTCAGAAACTGGAGTCCCCAGGGTTTCGCAATTCTTTGAAAAAGCTTACGAGAAGTTTGTTCTAAAAGCTTCTCTAAGCGAAAACCCGCTCATCCGCAAAATTCCGGAAAATTTGCCCGGACCCCCCGGGCAAATTGAGCCATAACCCCCCAAAAAACTTTTCTATGGGCGGCAAGCCGAAGGGAACCGAATATTCGATTCCTGGCTTGCGTAAGGCCGCTTCGACTATAAAGAATGATGCTCATCCCCGGCGTCGTCGGATGGCGGACGATCGGTCACTCTCGATAGGTCGGACCGCCATTCGGCGAAAACTCCATTGAATTTCCGATGGAAGTAAAAATAATAAAAAATAGAAATATAGCTATTGCTCTTTTTCCGTTCTTATTAACCTCTAGAAGTTCGCCAGGACTTTAAGATAATTGAAATACTATCCTTCTTGTCTTTGTTTAACTTAAATGATAGCTGGAATCTTCAATTCCGGCATATCAGGGGTCAGCTAGAGACCCCCAAAAATATAAAAAGTGCCCATCTTAGGGTCGTAATCTTATTAGGCACTAGTAAGAGCCTCCGGGCTAACTAAAAAACCTGGCTGAAGAAGTCGAAGTCATAAGAAAGAAACATTATCATGGACAGTGACATGGACAACCAGATATTACTGACAATTGCTCCATAAAAGAGAATTTTACACTTCTAGGTACCCTTAGTCAACATCATATTTTTTGTGTGGTAAACATGTCGAGTTTCAAGCCAAATAAAGAGCATTTGCGGCTCGTACTGCTTTTTTGTTGAATCAAAAGAAAAATGCGAAAGCCACCGTATACTTGTGGAAACGTACGGTGACAATGTCCCAATGCAAGACGCTTGTGAGTTTAAATGATTCAAAAGTGATGATTTCGACTTGAAAGACAAAGAACGCCAATCGAAAAAATTTGAAGATGCCGAATTGCAGGCATTGTTGGCAGTGGCGGCTAGTGGGTTTTTAAAGTGGGAGGGCGTAGAAGAAAATAGTTCTGCTGAAGATTTTTTTTGCTATTTTTAGACTCTTTTTAAACTTGACTCAAATTCAACATGGGCGTGGGACGACCGTTAGTTTTTAATTCAACTTTCTCCTCCAAACTTAAATCAGTCATTATTAACTGTTTTAAATCAGACACCTTCATGTTTGTAATAAAAAGTTGATAATTTTTATTTAAAAAGTACTACGAAATACGCGACGCGACATATCAAATGCTCCATCCCCCTCAAATCAGCGTTTAAAACTACTTACCGATACGCTCGGTCGCAGGGAATCTACGTTCAAATCGCACGTTTTAGAAAGCAGTTAAACCTCCGAATTCTGACAACTAACAAAACATGTAAGGCCAACGACAAGATAAGATGACGATGGCGTACGGTCGCTGGAGGTAAAGTCCGATTAACGATGTAAAAATTGTGGCGTAAAAATTGTGTGATGGGTCGACAGACGTTCTTTTACATTTGGAGATTTAAATTTTTAATAATATCTTAAAATGAGTTAAAGGAAAGAAATTGAACGGAAATAAAATATGGTGTTTTGCTCTGAAAAATTGTTTACTGTGATAAACGCTGGCAACGCCCTCTCTCACGAGTCGCCACTGATTGTTGATAGAAGATGATATGCAAAGTCAACAATAAATAGCAGAGCGGTTAAATGTAGGTCACTTGTGATCGTCTGCATGCCATGGGAAAGATCCAGAAGGCAGGGAAATGAGTACCAAATCAGCTGAATGACAGAAAGATGGAAAAGCGAAAAACCGTGTGCGAAGTTTTACTTTCTCGGCTTGAAAGAAGGACTTTTTTTGAATCGGATCGTAACTGGAGACGAAAAATTAATATATTTCAACAACCCAAACCGTAGAAAATCTTGGGTTGACCCAGGACAACCATCAACATCGACCGCAAGACCGAATTGGAAAGAGGACATTGCTGTGCATTTGATGAGATCGGAAGGTAAAATAGTTAATACCGTCCGCTACAACACACGGACAAATAATTTTGCTGCACGACAACGCCCCAGCACACACAGCAAAAACGATCATCATTTCTACACTGGGTTGAGAACTCTTGCTCCACACGCCATACTCACCACATTTAGCCCCTTCAGACTACCACTTGTTTTCATCGATGTCTCATGCACGTTCATGAAACACTTCAACAATTACGAAGAACCTCAAGGATATACGGTTTTTCTTGGGAGGCATCCACAAATTGCCTTAACGATGGGAAAAATGTGCAACTAGCTATTTTACCTTTCTCCCAAATCATATATATATATATATATATATATATATATATATATATATATATATATATATATATATATATATATATATATTATAGATATATAAATTTTAATCTCTTAATGGTTAAACAGGAGATTAAATTATCTCCTGATGATGCTAACATGGTTAGCAAATCGTGCATCGAGAAGTTTAAAAATAGTGATTTGATTTTAGTCGTAAATCTCTTTGAGTTTAGTGTAAAGACGGCATTGAAAAACAGAAACCATAATATTGGGGGTCATTATCGATTAACATGTTATTGTTATTATGATGGCCTTTGATCACTACTATGTTCGAATAATAGTACAAATTAATATTTGAATAATAAAAGAAATATCTTACCGTTTTCGATATGATTAATATGCTTATATAGAGCAATATCAATATTCTTTCTGGTTTTAACACAACGTGACCTTACTTGGATAGTGCATTAAAGTAGAGATCTGTATCAAAAATATCCTGCTTTGATCAGAAGCATCGAATGTAAAATCGAATTCTGCCTGACGTGCTAATGACCTGATTATAGTATGACCTGAGGTAGTTATGACCTGATTATAGTAAGATGACTAAGAAATATCGTATCTGACTGTGATTAGGACTGCAATCAGATTGTTTTGCGTTTTGGGGAAAATTTTCTGGAAAGTTTTCATATTAAAAATCTGAAGTCCAGATGAGTTCGACGCAGTTAAATTTCTTTCATATCTAGCATGAAACATTTGCATCTTTTCCATTTGTTGCCACACTTCTTACGTTAACAAAGGTTCAATAATATTTTCGAAGCTGACTGCTATTGGCTACTGGAACTTAGAATCAATTAGTATTTATTTTGAACATTGTAATTTTTGTCTTTTTTTGTTACTGAAAAACATGCTTTATATATTAAAAAAAATGGTGCATTAAACTTATAGATTAATTAACACTCTAATATTATTCATATTGCATATGCATTTTTGAAATATCTAACAAAAAACAAATCTATATTTCTATAATCTTTCATCAGAATTATTTTCAAAACCAGTTTTCAGAAATAACCTTTTTTACTTCGAATCTATTACTAATATTTGTTGCAGAAAATGTGCCATAACTAAACTTAAGTATTATGAAACAGTATAGACTAAAATTGGGATGGTGTAGGATATAAATGTTGTTATAACAAAATAATAAAACTTATTAATTTAAACATATGCAAAGGAATTAAAATTAATTGATAGTTTGTAAATATTTAAATCAGGCTTTAAAGTTTGTAGTATTGATATTGATAGATAGAACACTAGGGAGATAGCATTTTATGATTAACTTTTATTATGCCCTATTTAAATTTTGAAATAAAATTTTCATTTTGTATATATTTAAGAAGCAACTGAAATTGTCCTGTTCTGCCTTTGTGAAGAATGGATACTGTACAAAATTATTGATACTGTACAAAATTCTATTTTATTAATGAGTTGATACAGTTTTAATCTACAATATAATCTCAATCGTTATGAAACTGTGATTTTGAAGGAAAATGTTCTACGAATGCAGTTTTGATTGCTTTGACAGTTGCACAATGAAAATGTTCCATATATCTGAAAAAATGGTAATTTTATGGTTTAGCATCAGTAGAATACGGTGCGTGAGGAACTATTTCCCAGCCAAGCTCTTTGACTCTTTCTTGGGTGATTACTCTGCAAATTAACACTTTTGGATTAATCAGTGTTGAATGTTTTTGAATCAACGCCATATTTACCATAGTCTGTCAAGCTAAGCACAACAATATTCAGCACTTTTCATTTCATTAGCATTCGGAACCTCATAATAATAACTCCTGCAAGATCCCCCCATACTAACAGTAAACATTTTTTCGGGTGATCACCTGGTTTTGCAATGGGCAAATGTAATTGTCATGGAGTTAACCATTGTTTTTTTATCTGGATTGCTGTAAATAATCCACTTTTCATCTCCAATAACAATTTATTCAAGAAGATAATTCACCGCAGAAGGTTACACGTTGAATTTTCTTTTCAACTAAAAGTTGATATGGCAACAAAGTGCAAAGGGAAGGAATGTTCCTTTCCTATGCACTTTGTTCATTTGTTTGAAACACCGTTTTAAGCCACAACGCTTAAAACTTCATAGTCCTTCATTGTCCTTAAAAATCCTAGAATTCCTAGTTTGTTTGGGATCCGCTTTAATTTCAGCCAACAACTGAGCCTTATCAAACTCAACAGGTCCTTCAGATTTTACACCTTCAAAACGAAGTCACCATTCTTACTATTTTTATACATGCGCAGGCTTACTCTGCTATTCAAGGTACCAGGATAAACAGCATTTGGTGTTAGTGGCATTGTTATGCTTCTGAAACCCATAAAGCATCAAGTGTATTATATGGAATTTATCACCCTACACCTACACCCTGCTCTTCTATTCTCATAGGATTCATTTTTTTTTAAATTTAATAATAAGCACAATAAATATCAATATATTTAAATAGAATATATGTTATATTAAGTTAAACAATTTTCAGCAGATCGCACTGTTTTTAAACTTTGAAAAAAGAAACGACATTGCTTATGGGAATACTTAACAGTATTCAAAATGTGTATAGATTGGTCCAATAAAAAGCCAATAATGCATTCATTTTATTCTCGTCAATAAAATCTCTCTCTATTAATTATCTTTCTTAATGTTCGCACAGCATTTAAATCTAGCGATGAATAATTAGCATTATTTGATAATTTTGATTTTGGAAACTTTGGTGTTTAAAACAATTTCATAATGAGTCCTGGCGATAACGAAACCCAACACGCGTTTCTCTAACCAAGCTAGGATCATCAGAATATGATTAACTAAACCTAAACCTATTTTGTTTGATATTCATACCTAAACATATGTCCTATAAAATTACTTGTCCATGAACAAAGTAAACAGAAGTCTCTAAGGGATTGACCATTTGTCCTTATTTAAACCATTTTTGCAATTAGCTATTTCGATACTTTCGTACGAATCTAATAATGTTCTTCTAATAATATCTCTATGTAATTTCAAGTTGCTTAAATCTACATTGTGGTTGGTTTAATAATTATGTTGGGCAACCGCAGATCTACACAGTATGTCGAAAAAATAACAGAACTTAGTTATTTTGTCAAAATTATTTATTTTTATTCAAAATACAAAATACAGCGGTACATCAATACACCGCTAGGCACGTTCAACCAATGCCAGCATATATTTTTAGTTCGTTTTTCGAAATCGCCTCAATGACCCACGTCACGGTTTCTTGGACTTGTGCATAAAACGTTCCTTAGTGGTTAGTTTGAGTTTCGGAAACAGAAAATAACTATACGGAGATAAATCAGGCGAATAGCGAGGATGTTGAAGCACACAGACTTTTTCACCAAAAATCACACGAAAAACGACGGTCCTGTGAGATGGTACATTATCGTACAAAAAAACCAACTTCTCAGCGCTTGATATTCGGTCCTCACTCCAACGATTATTTTTCACAAACGCTCCATAACACCAAAATAATATTCACCAGTTACATTTTTACTACTGAAGAATATTGTTTATTTTTTAGAATATTGTGTATTGAACCATTGTAAATTTATTATTGGATTTATCTTTTAATTTTATAACAATTTCTTTAAGTATTTTAAGCCCATGCGTATATTGGGTTTTTGGGTTTCGTATATGAGGATTCTTGAATAATTTTCGCTAAACTTTTTGTTTTTCAATAATGCTATCTATTAAATTTTCAGACAAACCATTCATGTTAGTCTCATTCCTAATATAAGTTTTTATTTGCGCATTTTTTTTGTAGGGGGAAAACTAAGTAAACTCCAAGCTAAAAAGTTCAATTGTCATTCAGCGATCACCGAATTTAATACCACCAAGGTATATACACAACCTATTATATTAGAGGGGTCGGAAAGTAATGTCGTTTTTATGCATGTCAATAAATGTTTATTATTTACCAGCTGATTATGTACTTCAAAGTCGTGCTAAAGACATTTTAAGGTTAAACTAATTTTTTACTTGCAAATAATTAAATCTTAATTTTTTTGCCGTTTTGGATGAAATGGCCAGCCAAATACCAGAAGATGTAGATATCCGGCATTTGCTATGCTTTTTGAGTTTCAAAAGGATAGTATCGCAACTGTTCTACCAAAAACATTGGCGATGTTTATCCAAGTACATTAGACGTTCGTAAATGCCAAAAGTGGTTTTGAAAGTAATTTTTTTCCCGTAATTTTTATCTTTCCCACTTGTATCGATCAGAAATACCAACAACTTTAGACAATGACGCGTTAAGGGCGGAAGTGGAAGCAAATCCGTGTCAGACAATTGAGGAACTGTCAACACTCTTAACCAACCTTGGTCGACCATCCAAGAACATTTACAGCAGATTGGTAAAATAAGCAGAGCAGGTGTTTGCGTCCCGCATAATCTGTCTGAAGAAAACAAAGCTGACCGATCCACCACATACAACTTATTGCTTCACCGGCACAATAGAAAAGCGTTTTTTGATTGATTGATTACTGGAGACAAAAATGGGTCCTGTATGGTAATCCAAGACGCAAAGGCAGTCGCTCTCTTCGTATGAATCGCCACGAAGTACTGTTAAGCCAGGTTTACATCCCAAAAAGGTGCTTTTGTGAGTTTGGTAGAGTATTCACGGAATCGTTCATTTTGAAGTGCTGAAACTTGGACAAACTGTTAATGCAGACCTTTACTGTGAACAATTGGATAGAGTAAATTAATCTTTAATTAAAACGCTTCCGGCGATTGTCAGCAGAAAAGGCGTTATTCTGCAACACGATAATGCAATACAGCACTGCGCAAGACGAACCTCGGAAAAAATTAATGAATATGGGTGGGAGGTACTGCCTCACCCACCATACTCGTCCGACCATCGAATCCATCGGATTTCCATTTATTCCGATCGCTACAATATTTTCTGTGACAAAAAATTAAAAAATATGGATTATATCCAAAATACTAATAATACATATACATAGAAAAATAAAAAAATCTTAGTCATGCGCTTTTAAAATTATAGGCATTCAAAAAAAAACAATAGAGAAAATTGACACCCTGTGATGATCTTTCAAGTACTGCGAATACAAATTTTTATTTTTTTTTGTGATGTAACCTTGAATAACCTTTCTGTAATTTCAAGTTTGAAATTAAAGTACAACTGCTTCAGTTTTAAAGAAAATATCACTTTTCTACCCAACTACGTAATCAAAATTATTATATCGCCCAATTTTAACGAAAGGAAAACATTTTTTAACCCTATTTCAAGCAATTTTTTTTTTACTTAGTTAAAATGCTTCTAGTGCACGATTGGCTTTCTCTAAGTTCGTAACTTTAAGGTAAGTACAATTGTGAGTGAGACGGATAGTAATTAAGGTCATCAATTAATAACCTTATAGTAGTGATTTTATTTATTTTGAAAAATACAGATTTGTAGTTACGGTACTTGAAAGATCATCACCGGTGTCAATTTTCTCTATTTTTTTTTAATGCCTATAATTTTAAAAGTGCATGATTAAGATTTTTTAATTTCTTTTCTGATAAGTGTCAGCAGCTGAACTAACACCCGTTTCCGACTTAATGTTGATTTTTGGGACATCCTATATATATATATATATATCTATATATATATATATATATATATATATATATATATATATATATATATATATATATATATATATATATATATATATATATCTATATACATACAGAATACAAAGTTTTTTCGTAAAATTAAACAATGGGAAATGTTTTGGTTGCAATATGTCAGATTATAAAATATTTTAACAGATTATTTTTAATCAGTATCTCGAAACTGGAAAAAATGAGAGTAATTGCAAGAAATTCCGATGATTACTGAGTAAATAACTTTAATCTAGGTTATTGTTAACAAATACAAAAAAAAACAAACAAAATGGAAATGATGCAAAATATTAATTATCTATTTTCTGTAAAAATAAAACGAAATAAGTCATTGTGACATAATTGAATTAGTTTGTTCCAGCGATTTACTTAGTGAAAGCCTTCGGCGGTAATACCAATTACACACTGCACTAAAACAAAATTAACACTATATTTATTCATAGGCGTAGTTGGAAAGATTATATGTAAGAGACAATGGTACATATAAGTTTATTTTCGAAACAATTACTTTAGACAGTTTCCAGTTTACCATCTTCCTAATTAAATAATCTTAGTTTCTAGGGAGATTAAATTTTAAATATATATTTTTATGTTGTATAGGGTGATTTTTTTATCGTGTCGGAACTTTAAAATCAAATAAAACATCAATCAATTTAGATGCCTTGAAACTATTTATTTTATTTGAAATAACATTCAACAGCATTAATGTTTAAAAACAATTTCAGACAAATATCCGCCGCGACTATTTTTGATAAACGACATTCTGTCAATCCAATTTCCCACAATTGGGGTTCAAGCAATTGGAGTTCTATGTCCACAATTAACCAAGTTTTGTTGGCTTCCAAGGCTAGTTGCTAGTTTATCGGCATAAACCGAATATTTAACATAACCCCAAAGAAAATAATCTAAAGGCGTTAAATCAAATGGTCTTGATGGTCAATTAACAGGTCAGTTCCTCGATCTAATGTGCTCACCGAATTGTTTCCTCAATAAATCGATAGTTGCGTTGGATGTATGACATGTGAGGCCGTTTGGTTGGAACCACATCTCCTCCAAATCAATACCATACAAATTCTGAATTAAATAATCTAGGCAGTCGAATAAAAAAGCCCTAATAAAATTTTTTATAAATGGCACCGATAAATTTGGATCTTCATCAATACTGCAAGCAACAGCGGCGATATTTCCTTCGGAACCTTGTTTTTGTTTTAATATCAAACAGCGTGAAATGCGTTGTCGATAATTCGGTAGAGATATCACAAAGTGCTATATAAGTTTTTGTGCACAAATTTTGACAATAAATTTCGACAATTTACAAGTGGTGCTCTGATGTTAAACGTTCCATGATGAACCGACAGTTCGTTTGACAGCGATCCTTATCGGAAGTTCGGACAAAATAAAAAAATTACTCTTTATTTGTAAAAACAAGACATTTAGTATTTTTAATATCTTAATTAGTAGTATGCACTTTATCGCAATACTTATTATAAACTATTTGTCGGTTACATGGTTTTGATGGATGTACACTTAAACATATAATATTTCATTATAGACAGGAAGCACAGGTTATATATATATATATATATATATATATATATATATATATATATATATATATATATATATATATATATATATACCATCTATCTTAATATCTATTTTAATTAATAATTTTAATAATTATATTATATGAAATTTAATATAATAGTAATTTTAATATCTCTTTTCAAAAAAATTGATTAATATTAGGTTCTTCACTTAAGTCTGGGCGAGTTTTTTCCGCCGTATAGATATTTTAAAGCCATATCTATCAATTTCAAAACGAGATATACTAAATGAGCCTATTGTGAATATAACTTGAAAAATCAGTTGTAGTTGTATCAGTTGAAAAATCAGTTGTACATTTGAGGAATTACCTTCTTTTGCCCTGAAATGAAAAAAAAATTATGTGTAAGCTTAGGAAATTATTTGTGCAGTTGTGGAAGGTAATGCTGTTATGTAAGTGGTTCCAGCAATTTCGAAATGGAAATTTTAATTTAAACGATGCAGGGCGTCCAGTTCCAAGAGTTGGAAGCCCTGCTGAAAGAAAATCCTCGTCGTCATCTGCTAGAGAACGGATAAGAACTGGAAGTAACACGGCAAGCTATTTTTAAACGTTTTCACAATACAGCTGAGAATAAGAGCAGACGCTGTGATGTTGTTATGTCATTGCTTTCCAATTTCTAGTAAAAGAACTTTCTGCATAAGATTGATTCTCTAGGATAGTCCAAAGAGGCAAAAATTGGAAAATATCTACGCCAAAAATGTATCTATCTCATCATCATCAATAGCATTCGAAAATAGAACGCCTGAAAAGTGGCTGAAGCGTATAGAAAGTGAGGAAGATTACTTGGAAAATTAAGTTTGTATTGCTTTTTGTTAAATATATGTCAAAGGTAGTCAAAAAAGATCGCTGATTAAGTTTAAATCCTATTACATTTTTAGAGGTTCAAAAATGTCGGGTAAGGCCTAAATGACTAATTCATTAAGCATTTTTTATGGAGAAATGCAAATACCAGACATCAGCAGCACACATCCGATGTTCAAAATCGACGTTTAAGATTTATGGCGATCGAGAAACAATTTTCGACATTTGTTACCGATGTTAATAGATTGCTACGATCATCGGGTTTCGGAACCCACGTTAAGCAGCGTAGATCCATTTGCTAAATAAGCTCCTTTCATTTCAAAACCCTCATTATTTCTTTTAGCAATGGCAAAAAAGACATCAATATAAATATTGAGGAGGAAGTTCAACACCAATGTCCTTTATATTTTGTTTCACCTCCTTACCTCCAGCCACTGGTTCCTAAAAATGTTAAATGCAACCACTGCAATATATCATTTTAAAGGTCTTGATCTCAATTAAACTGCCTTTACAAAACTGAAATTGGTTGATTTGTTGTTGATAGTATGTTATTATCGATGGTTGTAAATAGCATTTTACGGGCGACTGAAATTTTTTAATTAAAACACAGAAATAAATTAATGAATTTACTTTTAAAAAGACGGTTAAAAATTGACTTTATTAAGCTATCAAAATATCCACCAATGTTAGCTAAACAACACCATAATCTGTTCACGAAATATTTTGGAACGTTTTGAAATATGTCCTTATTACTTAACCTGTATGTATCCGTAATTCTATTTCTTAGGTCCTGAATATCTTGCGGCGGAGTTTTATATACAACTATGTATATACAACTATATATCTTATGATAACCCCAAAGAAAGAAATCCAGCGTTATATCTGGAGATCTTGCCGGAAATTCCACAGCGTCTCTTCTGCCTATCCATTTGTCAGGAAACTTTTGATCCAGCCATTGGCGAACATGTAATGCGTAGTGTGGTGGTGCGCGGTCATGTTAAAAGTATAAATTTTGTTCATCCAACAGTGGGTTTTCTTCTTCATCGATTTGGTTTTCTAAGGACTGTGTTGTGTCGATCGATTTCGTTTTCCAGTAAGTTTAAGTACAATTTAATTAGTCTCTTCAAGACCTTTAAAATTATATATTACAGGATATGTCTTGCCATTTAAAATTTTTAGGTACAGGTGGCTGGAGGTAACGAGGTGAAACATAAAATATTTCGGGCATTGGTTTTGAACTTCCCTCTCGATATCTAAATTGACGTGTTTTTTGTCTACAGCTAATTCACGTTGCTAAAAGAAATAATGAAGGCTACTTTTGAAATGAAATCACTGTATATACAGGGTGTCCGGAAATAATGTCGAAATATTTTGGGAGGTGACTCTAGGGATTAAAACAAAAAAAAATTCCTATACTTTAAGGGTTGACCCTTTGAAACCTTTGAAGATGGTTTTTTTCGCAATATTTTCGAAACGGCCACTGCCAAATGTCGTCAAATTCGTTATACTTCAATAAATTGGAATGGAAAAACGTTTTTTTTGTGTTAATAATTGAATATTTTAGTCATAGGCGTCACAAAGGGGCGTCTCTTTGGTAACTGCTGCTATAACTTTTTTATTTGTAATTTTTTTAAATTTTCTAATTAATTTAAATTAATTTATTGAATCGCAAAGATTTTTAGGAAAAAAAGGTTATCTTATTTCATATCGTTAGGATAGACCTTTTTTCAGAAAATTAACTTTTTCTAAATCGATGCACGATTACATGGATATCGAAATGCATCTTAATAATTAATTAGGCACCCTTGTACGAAAATATTTATTTAGTAGCCAACAATAACAAGACTAATTACTATTAAGGATTTAGCATTTATTCACAACAGATGTTGAAAATGGCCTCAATTTAACTCAATGAACCCTCTAATTATTTTCTTCATAGAAGATCTTACCCTGCCTAAAATATCAGACTTATTTTTGATATAATCCCAAGCAGTAAATACACGTTGCTCAATTCCTTTACAGTGCCAATCGGGATAGCATAGATCAATGCCTTGGCACCCTGTATAATCATATCCCTTGGTTACCTATAGAATAAGGGTGTTTCAATACAAATTATTGAAATATTTATTAATTTATAATATAGATATTTGGAAATTATGTATGGAACAACACATCTAGTAAATAGCCGTCACGGCTTTGGTGGCACAAACGTACCCTTCTGGTGAATTTTTCAATAACGTTTTTATAGAAATGTGGCGGTATTTTGTTGATACAGCGGTCGATTTCGGACTCCAGAGCTTAGTTGGTCGTGGGTTTGTTGGCGTAAACCTGAGACTTCAGAAAACCCCACAAAAAAAAGTCCATAGGTGTCCACAAGATCGTGGCGGCCAATTGTGGTCAATAATCCAATTGGTAAACTTTGGCAGAAGTTGTTGAGTCAATTGGACTTTGTAAACATGGAGATGCAAATATTTAGTGAAAATACGGTGAAGAGTGGCTGTGGCCAATTCTTGTACACGGTAACGAATCGAGGACTACGGAATCTCGGCCACACTCTCATGAACTGACGTGATGTTTTATTCTGAACGACCACTACGAGCTCGTGTCGTGTGTTTCACATCAATAACTAAACCAATACTTTCGAATGTCTTCGATTAGTCTTTTCATAGTTGATAAATTTGAACATTATTTCTACCAAAAATCGGACGCACTTTACGAATCGTAGCAACCAAACTTTCACCATTTTGATAATAATGTTTAACAATAAGGACGCGTTGCTGTATCGTGTAGAGCTCGAAGTGTTTACTCCTATCTGTCTCATATTGATCTGTCACAATTCTTGACCTATCGAATCATGATATGGCGCGTAATTCATATCTTGCGCACTTATTGTAACACCCTTTATCTCATACTAATTCTTTATAAACCTGTTTCAGGGCGTTCTGTCTTATGTTAGTCTTTTCGCTTCTGCCCACATTTTTCTCTTCTCTCTTAAAAATTTCTCCCACCACTTTGTTCAAGGTCTGTTTTGGTCTTTCTCTTTCCCTTTCCCTTGTACTCTCGTTTCCCATATCGTCTTGACTTGTATTGTTGATCCACACCATCCAAGTTGTCTTTGTTCTATATATTATTCAATGGATTCTATGTCTAAATCTTTAATTATTTTATTTATAATTATATCCTTATCTTTGTTACTTCCTTTACTCTTCTTAGGTTTTTCATCTCTACCGCTCTTATTTTACTTTTTCGAGTTCACTGTATGTTAAAATAGGTCTATATATTGTTTTATATATTTTTATCTATGTTTGTCTTGTTACTTCTTTCTTGTTTATGAAGCCTCTTAAAGCATTATATACTTTGTTCGTTTCTCTATCCTTTTACTCAATTCAATTTTTGTGTTTTCCGATCCCTTCTAATATAACACCTGGGTATTGGAAATTATTTACTTGCTGTATCTTGTTGCAATTTTTGCTGATGAGGCAACCATTACTTTTGATTTCGATTTGAATCCACAGTTTTAAGTTTCCATTGAGTTTGTTTTCACTCTCTGTCAATATTACGTCATCATCCGCGAATGTCCTTTTTGATATATAAATTTTTCCTAGGTTTCTGTTGCCAATATTAGACTAATTGAAAAGTTCGCAGAAAGACACATATAGAGTAGTAAAAGCAGTATATAATCTACCACATTTTGAAGTTTCACCCTTCATATGAACATATGTTGCGTTTCAAGTCGATCTGTCAATTCATTCGTACAAAAATAGCAGCTTAAAATAAATGTATTAGTCTTATGTTTTTTAAATGGAAAATATTCGTGAAAAAATCGTGCAGTAATTAAATTCAAAAATCCAAAAAAAGGAGAAAAGCTTCCAAAAGATAGACTATACAAAATAAGACCAGTTATAGGCCATTTTAACAACCAAACAAGCATTCTATGTTACCCTGGGCAAAACTTGTGTATTGATGAGTTTATATCAAAGGTAAACGTCATAAATATGATATAAAGTTATACTTATTGATAGAACCTAATAGTTTTATTTTGAAATCTCTAGTTAACAATGGGAAAGGAGCAGTGGCGGCTCGTGGGTTTCTAAAGTTGGAGGGCGTAGAAAAAATAGTGCTGCCAAATATCTTTTTGTTTTCCCCTTCCTCCTTCTTACTTTTCGTGCTATTGAAACCATATACAGGAGGTGAACCAGGAAAATGAGTCAAAGGAAAGAAACTGAACGGAAATAAAATATGGTGTTTTGCTCTGAAAAATTGTTTACTGTGATACGTGCTGGAGGGGCGGCGCCCCAACGTCCTTCCTTACGAGCCGCCACTGTAAGGAAGACAGAACTTCAGAAGAAGGAATCTCTGGAAAAATAGTAAAACACCTAATGCAAACATATTTGAATAGTGGGCACAGTCTGTTTATGGACAATTACTACAACAGTGTACAATTGTGGGAACATCTCATTAGTAGGTTACGAAAAACTCTTTCAGCAAACCCAGCACCTATAAAAAAGCCCAGCACCAAATGTCAATAATGTCAATAATGTCAATAATGTCAATAATGTCAATAATGTCAATAATGTCAATAATGTCAATAATGTCAATAATGTCAATAATGTCAATAATGTCAATAATGTCAATAATGTCAATAATGTCAATAATGTCAATAATGTCAATGTCTAGAGGATATGACAACAAAGCGATAAAGTGTAGTCCGAATCCCAAGGGTCGTCATTTTTTATGATAAACACATGACCGGCATCGACCTTCAAGTTCAGATGCTCTCGTATTATTAATGTGAAAAAAGCTCTAAGATTGTATAAAAAGTTGGCTATTCACTTTGTTCTCAAATGTTTATAAACTCGCATTATCCTTATGATAAATATAGTGGAAATAAAAAAATCAATCTATATCATTATAGGATGAGCATAATTTATAGCTTGGTTGGGAACCGTAAAAGAAGCACTATGTCTCCACAATCACTGTCAAAAAGGCAGAAAAAGCTGCGTGCTCATGCATTGAGTGCAATCGTATCAAAAAATATAAAGAGTAAAACACAGAGTGCGTCCAGTGTGAAAAACCATATTGTGCTACCTGTTTCAGCAAAGCGCACTACTGTACAACGTAAAAACAATTTATTTTAACTTAGGTTTTTTAGTTTTTGAAGTTAATTTCATAATATTTTTTTTATTCTTCAAATAAACCTTTTTTTTTCGTGTTTTTTACTTTTTATGACGACAATGATGAAAATAAATATGTTCAATTTACTGCTGAGCAATTGAATAATTGAAATACTTTTATTTTTTAGAGGGGGGATACCGCCCGGGAGGTGGAACGGCGTGTCTAATGTGGCTGGCAGGTATTTGGCATGATCTTTATAGTGTTTAAGAGCAAACTCCCACTTGGCTGAAAATAAAATCGATGAGTACGTCCTGCCCGTTATGACATACGGAAGTGAAACCAGGACACTCATCAAAACACTCAACACTCAACTCAACTTGTTGGCTGTGGATAGGGTCTCCCTATTCTTGATGGTATGGTATATGTCGGCGCTCTGAAGAGTCTGAACCTCGAGGGACGAAACATATGTCATCCAGTTGAAGGGATAAGCGGGGCTCCTTCCCGGTCAAGCAACCAACAAAAGTGTTCATTTAGGCGGAGACGCAGGTTGTTGTGTGTTCCACATGAGATTGTGGAACCCAACGGTTCGGTGTGTGATGACACTCAGCTACTGCTGTCTGATTGGACGTAGTCCAAGAAAATATAACACTACATATACATATATATATATATATATATATATATATATATATATATATATATATATATATATATATATATATATATATATATATATATATATATATATATATATATTTATATATTATTTGAACAGAAACGAACAGAGCAAGACCAAGTCAACTGGCCATATTGATGGCGGGTCGCAATCTCAATGCAAGTCGCACCATCCTAAGGTGACTGCTCGCAACAGTCGAAACTACGCGATACATTCTTCCCACAACCGTGCATGTAGGTGTAAGGTATGCTCAAAATGTTGAAGAATGTATGTTGTGGAAAGACAATTATTATTTGTAAAAGGGAAAAATGATCACAGGAGAGTAGTATGCTGTATTTTTGGTCAATTGTATTAAAGAGTTGATAAAAAATGATCTCATTTGGCGATGAAGAAAGTGATTCCGGACGACCAGTGCGACAGCTCCCAATTATCACCGCTCTTTAGTTATATTCCGTATTGGATTATAATAGTTTCGCAATACAACTAAACTTGGCAGAATAAATTTATAGTTGGAGTTTTAAATCATAATATAATCATATATATTCAACACATTCTAACATGAATGTTTATATTTGTTGAGTTATGCATATATTGTCATTTAACTTGCATTTTTAAAATATTCTCTGCAAAAAATCAATTACAAGAAATATATTGAGTAACTCCTGACTTTCTAAATCTAAAAGTAATTATATCATAGTTACTGAATCGATTGCAAAAATTGTATTATTCAAATCATGGTGCATTACAATTGGAAATATTAAAATTGCAATTGCATATTTTTAGAGATCTCGTTATTATACCAAATATTAATATTTTCCTTTAATATTTGTCATTAATAATTACAAGACTTACACTATATTTTATGGGTTGGTGGTTTCAATTTGAAATGACTTTTTCTAAAGAAGATTAAAACCAACAGATTTGTCTCGCATGACATTCTATACACTATAAATATCCTGAAAGAAATTTAGCAATAGGCGAGCAAAAAAGTTTTGATATTTAAATTTCATGTGACAAAAACCACAATTTAAATTTTAAAGCGTTGATATTTGGTTTTTTAAAATCCTATGCGATTTGGTCTTATATGCACGTAGCCGCACACTTTAATGGTGTT
This sequence comes from Cosmopolites sordidus, assembly GCA_031761425.1. NCBI lineage: Eukaryota > Metazoa > Arthropoda > Insecta > Coleoptera > Curculionidae > Cosmopolites > Cosmopolites sordidus. The sequence continues at coordinate 126,437 of JARFXV010000062.1, forward strand.
CACGATATAATAACAAACAAAAAAACACATTCGATGTGATCGGATGATGTTTTCATCCATAAATAATTTGTGATGCACGTGGAGAGAACGTTATTAAGTTATGACATATGCAATAGGTGATATACAAAATTTGACCAGGGACCTTTCAGTTTCAAAAAATTATAGTGGATGTGTTGTAACGCCCTCAAAAGGTCGAAACGGATATTTTGCAAGCATCATCGAATAGACTCTGTGAAAAGTGAAAAGACTTTTGCAGAGCAGGTTGGAGGAGTATTACACAGTAAGTCATTTCCGTACATTTACCTGCAATAGATAAGATCCAGAAGAAAATCAGATCAGTAGTATAATGGAAATAATAGTTACAAATGGGCAAAGCATCCACCAAATAAATCTGTGCAAATTCCCCAACATAATAAAATTACGCGGCAATCTACCTCAAAATTGGATAAATGGTAAAAAGGATGGGTAGTCTATATGGAAGGGTTTTTTACAGTGATATTTTGGACTAGATATTGAAGTGGACTAACGTAAAAATGTCGCAGTACAGATATAAATTTGCCAAAGAAAATAGACCAGAATTACAAGATCTTAATATAATAGAACTCCAAATTTTTCTCGGACTTCTCATATATAGTGCAGTTTTTAAACCCAGTCATGAAAATGCTCAGTATCTTTTTTGCCACAGATGGTACAGAACAAGATATTTTTAGGTGTGCAATGTCAAAGATTAGATTCCTGTGCATTATTCATTGCCTGCGATTTGATAACCCTACTGACCGGGCAATAAGAAAGGCAACTGTGTAGTACATATTCAACAAATTTGTCTGCAATTGTCAAGCTGTTTAAAATGTATCAAAGAGCGCTTCTGTAGATGAAATGCCTGTGACATTCAGAAGTCGGTCATACTCGATTATTTACATGCCAAGTAAGTCATCTGAGTATGGACTCAAGATAATGTGTTTGTGTGATGCATTAAATGGTTATTTATTTAATGGTTATATTTATTCAGGAGGAGGGTCATATGGCGAAACTTTAGTGGAAGAGGAAAAGAAACTTACGGTTCCTACTCAGTGTGTGATACGTTTGACAAAGCCCTTGTATGGCAGCAATAGAAACGTGAACTGGTTCACGTCTATAGAATTGATTGATTGTTTGAAGAAGAGGGGCTTAACATCTGTTGGTACAGTTTAAAAGAATATAAAAGAAGTGGATGGTACAACACTATATGGTTTCACGAGCCAAATAACACTGATTTCTCAGGTTTCCAAGAAATTTGCCGTCAAAAAGGCCGTCATTTTGGCATCTTCTATGCATTACACTGAAGAAATTGATCAACGCACTGATAAACCAGAAATTATAGGATATTATAATTCCACAAAAGTTGGAGTTGATGAAATGGATAAAAAGTGTGCAAGTTGTACTAGTAGCCGCCGAAGAAGACGTTGGCCTATTTCTATATTGTATCGCATGTTGGATATTAGTAGTTGGATATTATTAGTATAATAGGTATGCATACCTATTACATCAAATTCATTACTTTAACAGCAAAGACAGGGAATCATTTGTAAAAGAAATAGCCTGCGCATTAGTGATAGAGCACATACAGAGACGAGTGCATAATATGCGATTGTCGTGAGAATGAAGAATGAGTTTGCCAAGAGTCTTAGGAACAGATTTGCCTGATCAGCTCCCACCACAACCTGATGATGAGAAAATAAGAAAGATATGTTTTCCTTGTCCTACAAAACTTAATCGCAAGTCAATATACAGGTGTTATTCCTGTAAAAAAACATGTATGCTTACAATATGCTAAACAAGTCTGGCCAGATAAAATATAATTTTCATATAACTTTATACATTGTCATTTTTTTGTAAAACTTTAAACTTTGCTGTTATGTATTTTTAGTTTATTTCTTATCAATGTGCATGAAGAAATGTCATTTTTGTTTATTTTTATGATTGTTTATATGTTTTGGTCGAAATACCGATTTCTTACAATAAATGCCAAAAAAATTAATAACCAAAACACTAATAAATATTGAATTTTCGTACATTTATTTATTTGTGTAATTTATTATAAATCCTACTCTAACATTTGATAATGTAATTAACAACATTTGTCTCAATTTTTCATCACAATTCATACCTAAAAAAAAAGCCTGTGAGGCCGCACGTCAGTAGTTGTGTTACGAAAAATGCACGTCAATAGCTAAAGGTTAAGTTCCGGATATAGGATTTTTTGAATAAAGTAGATTCCGTATGATAATTCCAAGTAGAAAATCAAGGGCTGATCTTATTCAACCTTTGACATGGATGCCAAATCACAACATCCACTTCAAGGAGATCTTGCTTTACATCCAGGGATATTGGAAAGGTGTGTTATATGTCGAGTTGTTTGTTATGAGAACAATTGTCCAATTTGAGAGATAGGTTCGAAAAATATTGGCCATCGACATCGCAAAATAATCCAGCTTCATGGTAACACTCGACTACATATTGCAAAAGCGATCAGAACCATATCTTTAAGTCAGACAGTAATTTTCTCCCGCACGTGACGTATAGCTTTCCGCATTAGTCTCACTTCGTGGCACTTGAGGAAACACCAAAATATATTTACATTGAACTTGCAAGCTGATAGGTAAACCGTAAACAGTTATCGGTGCAAACAAGAAATATTTCGCTGATATTTGTGTTTGTTAATAAAGGTTGAATATTAAAAAAAAATAATTAAAAACTTTTTTGCTCACCTTAAAAATTAAAAAATAAAATTACCTAAGATATTTTATTTAAAATTAATGCTTAAAATTAAATACTAGACTAAATGAAAGTTTGCGGTATATAGAGCAGTAAAAGAACTATGTTATCTAGTACATTTTGAAGCTTTATTCTTCATATGAACATATGTGAAGTTGGAAGTCGATCTGTCAATTCATTCACAAAACAGCAGCTTAAAGTAAATGTATGAGTGTCATTTTTTTAAATTTAAAATATTGAAAATCGTGCAGTGATTAAATTCTTTGTAATAAAAGAAAAGGGCATAGAAATTTATAGTGAAATGGGGAGTCTGCTTCTTCAAAAACATTGATTTGTAACTAGGCAGGTGAGTTTCAACGTAGTCGTACAACCCTGGATGATGATTCTGGTTCTGGACGTGCAATAAGTTCAACTACTGAACAAATAATTAATTCTATGCATGATATGGTTATGGATGACAGACTTTGAGTGAAATTGTTAAGGCCATGGATATCTCAACTGAACAGGTGTTTCATATTTTGAAAAAGGACCTGAGCTTGAGAAAGAAATATGCAACATGGGTGCCGCATTTGTTAAATTTTGATCAAAAATGATTTCGAGTAAAACTTTCTAACAAACATTTGAATTTCTTTCGAAGGAATACAATATATTTTAAAAGTCGTTTTGTGGATGGATGAGATGGATGAGATTTTCCTCTAAGATCCTGAACTGAGATAACAAACCGCAGAGTATACTGAAACCGATTGTTCAGCTCTGAACCAGCCAAAGTGGCCAAAATCGACCAAAAAGGTTATGGCATCAATTTTTTGGAGTGCAATAGGCATTTTGTTAATTAATTACCTTCAAACCGGTAAAACAATAATATGACAGCTTTACTCAAACCTTTTTAATCAATTGGATGCAAAAGTTCGTCAAAAAAGACTTGGTTTAGCGAACAAACAAATTATTTTTCATCAAGACAATGCATCGGCTCATAGAGGTGTTCTGGCAATGGCCAAATTGAAAGAGTTACACCACGAATTGTTGACTCTGACTTTCATCTGGTTCCAAATATAAAAAAATTCGGACGTGGCAAGCGTTTTTCATCAAATGAAGAAGTTATAGTAGCCGCAGATGACTATTTTGAAGGACTTCCAGAAAATCACTTCAGAGATGGAATAAATGAATTGAAGAGCTGCTGGAAAAAATGTATTGAGCTTAAGGGAGAATATAGGAAGAATTAAGTCATTTTTTCAACTATAAACTTGTTTTATCATTTCCGCTCCGTGAACTTTTCAATTAGCTTATTATCGCGTTGATGCATAATTATATTCGGTTTACTTTTGTGCATTTTTTGCCTATAAAATTAGCATTTTATTTACTTTTTTATATTAAATATTCTTGATTGATATTCTTATAATTGAGATTGTATTCAAGTTCGTCATATTATGCTCTATCACTTCTAGAAAGGATGGAAAATGGCACAGTTATTCCGCGATCTCAAGAGTCTTTTTAAGGGGACAATCAGTGAAAGACGATATTAGGTTTGGTTTGCCCGCTACAAAGCAGGTGATTGCCAGTTTGAACAACAAATCAGGAGGAGGTCGATCATCGGGCATTTTTGTTAGCCGTGGAAGAGGACGAAAGTTGTTAACGAAGAGTACGAAAAATATTGGCCGAATATTTCAATGGCGACCAATGCACGATCATTCGCCGCATCATAAAGCTCGATTGAGTATGGAAATTGGCTGGATGGATCCCGCACGATTTGCTGCAGTGAAATGAATTAACAGCATTCCTGAAACATCTCGTCACAGAAGATGAATCTTGGTTACTTTTTAATATCGTGAAAAGAAAAATGGTTTGAGTTTCTCCGGGTCAAACACCGAAAGACATTTCAAATGATGTTTACTGCAAGAAGCCAATGAGGTGTGTTTGGTGGGACAAGAGTGGTATCTTTCACTGGGAAATCCTTGCAAACGGCATTTGTTATCGGTGGAATGACAATGGTTTGTAAGTTTTTCAACATTTTTATTGATTTTTTCCTAGATGAGCGTTAGCAGTGGTAAAATAATATTTCAACATCAACAGCGTCTTTGGCTTAGCTCGATCGGTTTCATGAAGCCATTAATGTTAAACGACCGCGTAAAAAGAACCAAATTTTCTTTCACCATGACAACGCGATGTCGAGGGTCCCATAGACTGATAAGAGATGGGATCTGCTTTTTCATCTTCTTTAGTCTTCTATCGTAGCTCCCATGAACTACCACGTCAACCGCTCGCTGAAAACTGTCCGGCGGGCAAAATCTAGGATAATTTCGATGAGTTGGTGGCCGATGTCAAAGCGTGGATTGCTTCAAAAAAGCAGCGCTTTTTTGCTCTTGGAATCGAGTATCTGCCAAGAAAATGGGAAGCAGATATTGAAGCAGAGGGTGAATATTCTCCAGATTTATCGCTTAAGCATTTTTTCTTGTGCATTTTTATGTTATGTTTCATTTTTCATAGTAAGTATTCCTTAAAAAACTGCGGATAATTATACATCAACCCAATAATTCAATTTACAAGGTGTGTCTGACCGAAAACAGACATTTTTCAAAAAAACCAAAATGTTTTATTTTTTCGGCAAAAATCATTATTTTTATTCAAAACGAGCTAAATCTGGCCACGCTTCGCTGAGGCTCAGTCTGATATGAAACGAATAGGGAAGTAAATAAAAGTATTCTGGTGAACAGTTTCAGCGAGGAAACACATCATTTAATTTAATACCCTGTTTTGGGTTGCTGTGTCTATGCTGTGGAATGAAAAGAACGGAAGAAAAAAGAGTTTTTCACAGAAAATCGTTTTTTATTGTAAAGCTAGTGGATGGACTACATTTTTTAACCGACGCTAGTATGAAGACGATTGGGATACGCAGAAATTACGCTCGGCGTGCGCCCGAGATATAAAGCTGGGTCCACATCAATACAAATTTGTGTTGTGCATGTTGTATATATTGTAGGTGTGTTTACGCGGCAATGTAGACTCTCTGACTCACAAAGTTACACAAAAATATTGTCGTCGCACAGCACGCACACGAACCATCTGTTTTTCATCGGATAATTTAAACAAATTGTTCCAGTAAATTCAAAACACAACAACAAATTTTATTGGTGTGGACTCCGCATTACAGGTTTCATTTTACTATAAAACACGCGCGCATTGAAATGCAACGTTGTGTCAAAATTTTAAGTCAATCGATCGATTACTTTTCTAGCTGTGCGAGCACAAACATGCGGAGAATTAATTTATTTATATATATATATATATATATATATATATATATATATATATATATATATATATATATATATATATATATATATATACACTTAAAAGGTACTGAATATCAGTTATCAAATATATATATAGAGTCCAAGAAAATCTAACACTACATATATACGCCATCCAACGGGAACTCGGCAAAAATATGGGTTGTTGGCTATGGATAGAGTCTCCCTATTCTTGATTTTATGGTACATGTCGGTGCCCTGAAGAAAGAGTCTGAAAATCGAACGAAACGAAACGAGACGAAACACATGTCATCCAGTTGAAGGGATAGGTGGAGCTCGTTCCCGGTTAAGCAACCAACACAAGTGTTCATTTAGATGGAGACGCAGGTTGTTGTGTGTTCCACATGAGTTTGTTGAAACCAACAGTTGGGTGTATGATGACACTCAGCTATTGTTGTCTCATTGGACGCAGTCCAAGAAAATCTAACACTACATACATACATACTATATATATATATATATATATATATATATATATATATATATATATATATATATATATATATATATATATATATATATATATATATATATATATACTTCTGTTGGTTGCTTGACCGGGAAGGAACCCCACCTATCCCTTCAACTGGATGACATATGTTTCGTCTCTCAAGGTTCAGACTCTTCAGGGCGCCGACATATAACATACCATCAAGAATAGGGAGACGCTATCCACAGCCAACAACCAATGTTTTCGCCGACCTCCCGTCGGATGGCGTATATATGTAGTGTTAGATTTTCTTGGACTGCGTCCAATGAGACATCAGTAGATGAGTGTCATCACACACCCAACGGTTGGGTGTGTGATATATATATATATATATATATATATATATATATATATATATATATATATATATATATATATCTGTAACATTTGTATAGGTGCTTAACCAGGAATGAGCACCACCCATCCCTGCAACTGGAGGGCACATGTTTCGCCTCTCGATTTTCAGGCTCGACAGGGTACCGACACATGCTCTCATAAATTTTTGAGCTCCACCAAGCTATATCCTTCAGGATGACGCCTTTTGAATGGCTTCAATGTCGGCTTAACGCTGTCTTTTCATCGGCAAATGAAGTTTTTCGAAGAGGTACAAGTCGCAGGGAGTCAAATGAGGCGAATATTGTAAATGATTGACCGTTAAAATGCCATTTTTGGTAAAAAAATCAGCGATGAGCGTTAAGTCAAATTACAGTGCCGCTCTTTGCATGACGGCCGTCATAGCGGTGACAATTTATATAATGTGATGAGCAAAGACTATAGAAAAGCCCACTTGACACAAAATCTGTGGAATAATATCGCGACTGTATTGAAAAACCAGGTAAGTGTAATGTAAATACTACATAATTTTTAATATTTTATTACACATTTTGTTTAACTTAAGAAGATATGATATACAATAGGTGCTTGTAGTAAAGAGTATAACAGCCCCTGGGCCGTTGAAGTAATTTTTAAATACTTCTCGAATATGAGTGTAATCCTTTCTAGCACGGAAATTGTGTTCTTTCATATAGATTAAATTTTCAGTGGGTAAAGGAAGTGTATCATCAATATATGTTGTTCCCTTAAAATGTTATATAATATGCAGCCACTTATAATTATGTTGTTTCTGGGGCATTAGCAATAGGTAGGAAAAAAAGTTTGAAATAACCGCATAATATTCCAAAAATATATTCAGTTGTCCTTCTAGCTCGAGATAGTCGATAGTTATATACAGCTTTTGATAGATCGTATAGACATTGCTGTGTTGGGTAATGTTTCATCAAGTTTCGTGTAGAGCAAAAGCATTATCTCCTAAAATCACATGGGGTACAACATTATCCATTCCAGGTAGTGCTCTTGGTGCTGGCATATTGAATGTATTGTTCTTTTTCCCTGCTTTTTTTGCTTTTTAGGTAGACACCATCACACCCTTCTCTACAATAAGAACCGACATCAATAGCGGTGAATTTTCAATCAGCATCAACAACTGCTAGCAAAACTATTGAGTTATACTCTTTATAGTTATATAACATGATCCACTGCTTTTGTGGACCTTTATTCTTATATGTTTCCTATCTATCGCTCCGACGCAGTTTTTTTCCGGATAATTTAATTTCGAAAAAAATAGACTACTAATTTTTTATAGTTGATCGCCGGTCGGAGAGGGTATAACTGAACATCCTTTTGATAATGGCCTCAGCAACTTCTTTTACTATGACAATTATCCATGAATGATTTACTCGATACTGGAAAGCAAGTAATCGAAAAGACTCGTGACCAAATGCCTGAAATAGAAATACAATTATTTTTATATTTTTTACAAGTATTGGCTGCTGTAAAAGATGGGCTTACATTATGGATTATTATATTCGGCGTAGAAGAAAACCTGGCACTGGTACGAGAGTTGCTATATTAATGATAAAAACAAATATTTATCATTGAAAATGGTTTTCTTGTTTTTCAAAATATTCTCCGCTATAATCAACACATTTTGCATACGTTTAAACCAATTTTTATAGCACTTTTTCCATTCCGATTGAGGTATCTCCAAAACATGCATTTTGAACGCATCATCCGCTTTTTCTGGCGTCGGAAATGATTGATCACGTAGTTTATTCTTCACGAACAGGAATAAAAAGAAATCATTGGGTGCCAAAACAGGACTATACGGTGGATGACCTATCAATTCGATGTTTTGACCGGTCAAATATTGAGTTGTTCGGTCCGATGTGTGAGAGCTCGCGTTGTCATGGTGAAGAATGATCCTACGTTGCTGGTTGTTTTTTCTTGTTTCTTCAAAGACTTCTGGCAAATAAATTATTGTGTACCATTGAGAATTGACCATTCTACGATTCTTTAGTGGCACTGTTGCCACATTCCTATTTATCCTAACAAAACAGGCGACCATTTGCTTCGAAGTGCTTCTTGCGCGACCAACTTTTGTTGGGTTTGGCTCATTTTGAAATACCAATACGGTTAACTGCTGTACACTTTTGGGTTCTTACGCATAGATCCAAGATTTGTCACCTGTGTAGATGTTATACACGGGTTTTGACGCACCACGATTGTGTTTTTTGAGCATTTTTTGCACCAATCGACACGAGCCTTTCTTTCAGCGATTGTCAAATTATGGGCATCCAACACGCACAAATGTTTTTCATGGCTAAATGTTCATGTAAAGTTTTGTGTATGCTTGTCATAGGAATGTTTCAATCTCACGGTATGTTACATGATGATCTTGTTTTATCACTTCGCGCACAGTATCGATATTTTATGGCACAACAACCGATTTTGAACGACCTCCTTTAAATTCGTCCATGAGCGAACGCCGGCCACAATTGAATTCACTAAACTAGTAATATACGGTGGTTTTAAATGATGCTTCATCGCCAGAGGTCGAAATGAGCTGATCGATGCACTGTTGTTGAGATAATCCACATCGAAAGTTGTAGTAAATCATAGCCCAAGAACAAAATTATTTCAAGTTAATTCCACTTTTTAACTGAGATGAGATTTTCACTCAAGTCATTAAACAACACAAATAGCGTCCGTATGACAAAACGTTCTGAGTATATAGTCATATATATCGTATACAGGCAACAATGTCAAACTTTGCAATGTGTATGTCAGATTGCGTCTTACTATACTATTACTGCCAATTGCGGATACATAAATGACAACCCTCGTATCAGGTGGAAAAGCAGCAAAGACGAGAGCTCATCTCCTATCATTCTTGGATAGCATTTCTTCATCTCAAAGAAACTGAATTACCAATGTTGTTCGATATTAGCTCCACGAGAGTGAAATCACGGAGGATACACAGTCTGGCATTGAAAAAGACATCTCAGATTAATGAAACATAAAATATGACAAGATTGGATTGTAATGAACAAAATAATAAAAATGATAACAGCGAAGGGGATATTAGCAAAGATGAATTTACGAGAGAGCTTAGAAAGCAATAGCGAAAAGCAACTTCGGTTTAAAATGAATTGGGTGAAATAGACCTTTTCTTCAACTCTATGGCGAAAATTGTAAAAAAACTTATCTTTATGAAGAAATTCAATTGATGATGCAAATTGGGCCATGGGTGACACTGAATTAAGAAGTATTTCAAACGAGCCAAAACAAATCAACGATTCATCAAGATCGACCTCAATACCTAGCACTCCAAATGGCACATTTTCCCAAGTAACAAATGAAACATTTAAAGGCCAAGGACAATTTGTTTACGTTTCCGACACACATACGAGTATTTCAAACAAGTCACGTCAAAATAACCAGTCATCATCAAGACCTAGCACTACCTATGATGTTCCAGAGTAGAAAATTAATGTTTGCCTTAAATGATAGAGGATACTTTTTTTTCAACATGTAACGGTATATTTTCAAAAAGCCTACTTTACAAGCAGTTTAATAAATATAATATTATAAAATATTACATTCTTTGTGATTCATGTATTTACTTCACAAGTATACATACATAACTTTTCTTCTGGGCATGTTGGGTTTTTGTATCCATTGTATGGTTGTGTGTCTATTAAAAGTTAAATCATCTCTTATGTAATCATAATACTGGTGTTAAGCAAAAGTATTGTCGATTTTTTCCCCTTTGCAGAGCAGATGGCCACGCACCAACATTTGAAATTCACCTTCTGCAGCCCAATTCCTCATCTTACAAATATAGTAATAATGCTATGTCTAGATCGTCCATTCTCTACCGCAATACGCCCACTGTCAAGTTGACATCTCTTGTTTTGCCGTTTTCTTACGCCCGCCGCATCAAAACTTTTCACGGCCCCTAAATAACGCCACCGCTTTCTTAGGAAACCGTAGATTTAATGTTTTATTTAAAAAGTCACTATACTTTTTGATCATAATATCTGTCTGTCAGTCATCATATCAGTTAATCATCTGTCAATTCCATATTACACCTTCAACCTGAAATAAAATAATTCAAAACATTTTATGGCTGTAAGGTTATTTTTGAAGTTGTAATTTTGGTCGTAAAAGGTT